>CAHIKZ030004263.1:795000-797500 GCA_903632075.3 Acanthosepion pharaonis
AGTCTTTAGTTCTTGCCTGCCTGCCTGTCGTATATAAAAGGATGCAGGTTAGAATTTTCTCTGTATGAAGTAGCTACTTAATTCAGAATGTTCACAATAATGCTATGATTCATATTAGGGATTCACACTCCTAATGGATTACATACTTACAATTTCAAAGCATTACAATACTGGTACAGAATGAGAAATTTGACTCGGAACTATTGGTCAAAAGACATCAAGGACATCGAATTCTGATAGTAAAGGATTGCATTTGTTTAAGTTTTGGATATAAGGCCAAAATAGTGTGAAGACAGGGAGACGTCTGCCAAAATTCTTAAGTTTCATCACACCAACCGCACCCAGATTCCTTATTCAGGCTAGCCAACATGTGGCGAATTTCTAGCCAAGGAATCTGTATGTATTCTCTCGATCATCTCCCTCCCGCGTCCTACTAGAAACGATACTACTACGACTGTTTCACGTATAATAAAGTGAGATAAGGAAAAACAAATGGCTCCTCCGTTGGTGCAGTCTATAATATATTGGCGGTGTTTGAAGAACTGATAATATAGAACTCAGATATACGAGACAGTGCTGAAATAGTCTGTGCCAGAAAGGAGATTTTGATGTCGTTGTTCTGTGGTATGAATTACTTAGCCGGTAAAAGAAAATTTAGCATTTGGAAAGATGGCATTTACATTTCAAATTTAAAACCTGCAAATACGAGCTATCTATACAAGTTGATTCTAATAAAAAATAAAAATTATTCTGCGTACCCCTCAATTTTAATTAAAATTAATAGTGCGCGTAAAATGTGTAATATTTTATTTAATCGTTCTTTTAAGAAATCCTTTTCGTTTAATGATATTCGTTAGGAAATAATTGGTCCAACTAAAGCAGATATAAGCTATAGGACACATAAATTACTGTTCAAATTTTTAAAGCCACCCCCAGAATTAGCAAGGGATAAAGTTGGCAGAAGAGTAAAAAAAAATGTGAAGAACTCTTAGAAACACTGATGAAAGAATGGAATGAATTATTAAACTTATGCTTTGAGAAACTTTTGCAACGAATGGCAGTAATCAAGTCTAAAGTATATTTTGACGAGAGCAACATTTAATCATAAAATGCTTTTTTTTTGTCATTATAAAATTTCTAATAAAAAAAAATAACTTTTTAACCATGTATAATAATTTAGTTTTTATTTAAAGTACAAAACAAAAACATTTTGGGCCAATTTAAAAAAAAATTACCACGGGTGGCTTCAAACTTTTTAATTGTAGTGTGCTTAAAAAAAGAAAAGAAAATGACATTTATTTCGCCCAATATTTTCATGCCTAATTATTAAGAAAGAAATTTGACGAATTAAAAAATAGATTTAAGTAACGTTCAAAATCGGCGATAAACGCAGATTGATTTCAATTTAGTGAATAAATAGTTAAAAGTATTGATTGGTTAATATAATGGTGAATTGGCTAATGGTTTTCACACTTATAATTTAATGGACACACATAAACCGTGTCTAGAAGTGTACATCAATGCTGATTTCAATGTAAATTATGTTAAGGATGTCGTATGTGCGAAAGAACAAAATTGTCATCATCTTGTAATTGAAGAATTCACTAACTGCCCTTGCGGTCGGATGCGGCACAAGGCCAAGTTTATTGTGGGGTTGCCAAGCCCATAGGCTCGGTCAAAAATTCCCCGTAGGCCCCGTAAAAGCGAGGTCGGGTAGCTGTCTCCCGAGATGAGACTCTGCCCTTCGGCATAGCCTCGCCTGTGGATCCTCTCTGACCGGAGGCAGAGAGTACGGCCAGCACACTCCCGAAGTAATCCGGGGGAGTAAGTGAAATCGGTATGCCGAGTACAAATTCCGGCCTAGTTGCGTCGCTTTAACACTTACGATAGACATGGATTATACTTCCCTGGTTCATGCCGGGTAGGAATTTTCATCTCTCAGTTGCGTCTCCGTCTGAGGACAGAGGCACAACTGAGGAAAATCATACTGTGAAGTGCCCAGCCCTGGGGAACACCCGAGGATGCACCCTCTCATAACACTAGAGAGAGATATCGATGCTCGCACCGAGACCAGCGCACCCGACGGGTGCGGAGGCTCTTGGAAATTTTGTACTTAGCCCGAGTGTACGCGATAAGTTAATTAATTATGTTAAACCGACACAAACTGATTCTGTTAGTCAAATAAATCGCCTTGCCTGGCACATGCTTGTTAGGGTTTATCATCTCTCATTTAATTCTCTGTCTTCGGGAAGATACTGCAAGGTGCCTGGCCATGGGTAGTATCTGCCCAAGGCTTCACCCTCACCCCCAACATTGCACTAGAAAGGTGGAGCAGTAGTCGCTACCGAGGCCAACGCAACCAACGCTTGCGGGAGCTGGACATTTTTTTTCCCTTGGACCTTGTGTACGTGATCGGATTCCCTACAATAAACACGGCTTTGTGTCACATCATGTCTCAGTGGGGAAACAAGGTAAATAATATTTACGATAGCGATCGATA
>CAHIKZ030004263.1:802500-857500 GCA_903632075.3 Acanthosepion pharaonis
AGGGCTTCTGCGTGTAATGTCATTCATACATTTATTTAAAGTACACACACACACACACACACACACACATCCAGGACCAATAAAACTGTCAAAATGACCACGGGAATTCAGAGAAGCATAGATCCATCAAGCACTTATCTCAAATAACAACTTAAAAGAGACTGTTTGACCAACACAAGGAATGTTAAAAGATTCATGTTAAAAAGATAAAAAAAATAAAAAAACAAATGAAAACTACAGACAAAAGTTCATTTTCTCCAGCAAGACATTAATTTCTGTAGTTTACTGCTACCAGCAAGCAGAAATATTTCTCCTCCCGATGATGGCCATTTTGGCCGAAACTAGTCGAGGAATCTAAATGAAATAATAATAATAGTAAAAAAACGAAAGGATATTAATCTACAACCCAGTGTGTCTGAAGATTTTAATTTTTTCATATTTTTATTGTTCAATATATATATATATATATATATATATATATATATATATATATATATATATATATATATGGATTCACCCAAGCAAAGCAATAATGCCACTAAGATTCAAGGGTATTGCGAATGTAAAGACAGTAGAAGGAATCGGAAGCACAATCCTATACAGGAAAAAAATGGATGAACCTTTACTCTTGTTCAAAAGACCGGCGATGTGTGTGAACCTTATCTACTCTTTTCGAGGAAAAATAAATAAATGAATGGTCAATAAATCTTCAGCGATAATGCGGTTATGTTAGAAGTAAAAACCTGAAGTAGACTTTAGAAGTAAACGGAAGCCCAACGCTAAACAGGAGACAACTGATAAATCTCTACTCCTGTACAAAAGGAATGTGAACAAGACGATAGGTGAACCACACTGCACCTATTGTAGTGGAACAAAAAATTGAGAAATAAAGAAATAGTAAATAAAACGTCAGTGTTAGCAGCGATTTTTTTCTCTTAATTTTAATTACTTATTTAGATGAAGTTGCGTTGATAAAGCTATTTTTGTTAAATTGATGGCTATTAAGAAGTAGTATTATGTATCAACTCACATTTCGTTATTCTCCAAAGCCTATGGCTCTGGGCGTATAGCGACCGATATCAAACGTCGTGTGAAAGAAGTGTGGATTTTCCCGATCACATAAAGGAACATAATAAAAACAAAAACAAATTTAAATTATGTTTCTATAGCTCGCAGAAATAATATCTAGTATAAGAGGATATTTCGTGTTTTTAAGAGTCTCCGCTCAAAATTAATTTGAGCAGTTGGACACAGTGCATCCATAAGGGCAAATAACGTAAATAATAATAATAATAATAAAAAACTAAAATTAACAACGATAATGGATTAATTATGGTGGAGAGAAATAAATAAAGAATAAATAAAACGATATAATATGCATATACATAAACAAATAATGAAGTAAAAGAGCCGAGAATGAGAGACAAAATAGATATGTGAACTTAAACCCATATTCATGGACATAGTGGATTTATAAGCGCGACTTAGATGTGGCACACGGCTGTAAGTATGAGGCACCCAACATTCATGGACACATTTGTACAGCCTTTTTGCAGATGGCCCGCAGCTTTCTTTTGTTTGCACATATATTTTTTGCACACACACACACACACACACACACACACACACACACACATATATATATATATATATATATATATATATATATATATATATAGATAGATAGATAGATAGTTAGATAGATAGATAACTAGACTCGTTTCGAAAAAAACCCTCGAATTTTTGATTTGCTAATCAAATCAATCTCGAGGAAAAAAGGATTTAAAAAAAAAGAAAGAGCTACAAACATGAACTTCTGTCGACAAAAAATCGCACAGATGCAAACTTTCCCTGACGATCCGTTTAGGTGAAACCTAGGAAGGTTTGTCTGGGCTCACTAGGTGTATATATATATATATATATATATATATATATATATATATATATATATATATATTAAAATAAGAGAAGAGTGCCGCAAACGTTTTTGGTTGTAATGTGGATTATTTTTTTGAAAAATATTATGCGACCTTCTTCAGGTAAAAGCGGACATTTCCACATATTATTAAAAATAATTAATTCAAGAAAGACATTCGGATTACCAACACTTGAATTCAAGAAAGACATTCGGATTACTAACACACAAACAGAGAATGTCTCATATGGAGAATATTTAACATTGAAAAACATAAGGAAAAAATTAATTATTTTTTAATAATATGTGGAAATCTCCGCCTTTTACCTGAAGACGGTCACGAGACAAGAAACACGTGTAGAATAATTATTGAAAATAAAGCATAGTATTTTTTTTTAAAAATCCACATTACAACCAAAAACGTTTGCGGAACCTCTATTCTCTTCTTTTTAATATACATACTTTTATCTCGTTGGAACCACTACAACCTCTTTCATTTATATTCATTTATATATATATATATATATATATATATATATATATATATATATATATATATATATATATATTTGGTTGGATAGATGTGAGTTTGTGACCCTGGGTTTCACGCTTTTTCTGACGATCGCTAAAGCGTGAAACCCAGGGTCACAAACTCCATCTATCCAACCAAATATGTTAACTCTATCCCTGATATTGAGCGCTTTCTAATAAGTACCGCGCATATAATATATAAATAATTATACATATATATATTCATTTATATTTATATACACTTTTTACATATATATATATATATATATATATAAAGGAAAAAGACAATAAAAAAAACTGTAGTTTTAGCCGACTCGTTTCGTCCTGTGTGAACTTTTTCAATACAAATAACGAAATAAATTTATTGAAATTATAATTTCGTAATGATAAATTTTATGTGAGCAAATGCATAATATTACCGACTAAATCGGTCACTCCCGCTGACCAGAAAAAATATCCAATCTAAATAACCTCAAAATAATCACAAACACGTACAAAACCATATTGCATATAATCAGATTCTCAAATATCAATAGAATTAATATTCCTGAAGCAGGCATATATAAAATAAATTTCCTAAACTGTTCCTCACAATACACTGGAGAAACATGCAGAAATTTAAAAAAAAAACGCATACATGATCAAAAAAAGAGACCCCATAAGAAAAAATTTAACAAATAAACTAGTTATAGATAGAAATATATTCTACCACAGTTTTAATTTTATAAATGCTACACTGATAAATGAAAGAAAATAACTCACTCAGAAGGAAAACCTCGAGAGTGCCGCCATTGAATATTATCCAAATATTAATTTACGCTCAGGTTTTTCCCCAATATCACCATTCCTAACAGAATCACTACTCTCCTAAGATAACCTACAAAACAAATATATCAAGAAATCAAAAGAAAACTATTGAATCAGTCAACACAACAAAACAAACAATACTTCTCAACGTAAAAATATTCTCTTCAAACATAAACTAATTGACATAATTTTTCAGTTGACCATATGAATATACAATAGCTTTTCTAAATTCTTTTAATTGTTAACGACATTTTGTTTGTTGTTTATAGATACTTTGACTTAGTATTTAATTAATTTAAGCAAATAAAAATTTTATTAAATATTCCTTTTCTTAGCATATTAAATACATGTGCGCGCGCGCACTCGCGCGCGTGTGTGTGCGCGTGTGCGCGCGCGCGCGCGTGTGTGTGTGTGAAAGAAGGCTCAGTATCAGAGATGGAGCGTGTGTATATGTAATATTTGACCTCAGAGTTCCTCAGAGTTCCTTCATAAAGGAAATAATATTAAAGTCTATACTGGAAAAACAGTTTAATATATTTTAATTAATTGCAATACATTTCATAACCCGTAAATAATTTATAATCATAAGTTATATTTTAATTATAGGTGTAAGGGATAGGGGGTGTATCTATGTAAAATTTTACCTATGTGTGTGTGTGTGTATATATATATATATATATATATATATATATATATATATGCGTGTGTGTGTGTGGTCCTTCACGACGCGTTTCGTCATTCGATTTTATCAAGGAAAGTGGTGATATACAAAAGCGAAATGTATAATTACACGAAATTCAAAATGTTTAAAACACTCTGCTGCGCAAGCCACGATTTGATTATTAGTAACATTTTTCTTGTAAATGTGTGAGTGTGTGTGTTTTTGTTTTCACTTGTCAAAGGAGTGTCTTGTAAATGTTTTGAATTTCGTGTAACGATTCAGCATTTCAATTTTGATTATAATCATTTGCTTTGATAAAATCGAATGAGGAAAACGCGTCGGCAAGGACTAAGTATATTTTCTGACTGGCTATTTTATTCAATTTCTCAATTTCTCTTCTCTACAGATACACTCTGAGAACTTTCATATATATATATATATA
The DNA here is from genome assembly GCA_903632075.3 of Acanthosepion pharaonis. NCBI lineage: Eukaryota > Metazoa > Mollusca > Cephalopoda > Sepiida > Sepiidae > Acanthosepion > Acanthosepion pharaonis. The sequence goes on from CAHIKZ030004263.1 coordinate 806,857, forward strand.
TATATATATATATATATATATATATATATATATATATATATATATACACGTATATATTTGTGTGTATGTGCGTGGTAGGAACATCTGTGCGCACGTGTGAGGGGAAACAGTGAAAAGATGTCATTTTTTTTACGTTTTTGTTGATGTTTCGCTCATTTTACATGAGCATTACGAAAACATAGTTGAAAAAATATTTTAAAATATCACTACAAACGAATAGCACAAATAATATTAGAATATATACTGGCAAAACATGATAATATATTTTAATTAATTGCTATATTTTCGTAACACTTCACTTTATAATCATAACTTATATTTTAATTATAAGTATACCCATTTTTTTAATTCACTATTTATTTTCTTTCATTCATTTTTGTTTTCCTATATCAAATCACCATATATATATATATATATATATATATATATATATATATATATATATATATATATATATATATATATCTTTTTTTCTATGTACAAACCACATTGATTTCTTCTCGGATATATTTTTAAATTCTATTAGCCATTAATTTTTTATTTCAAATTTATAACAGCGTTTTGAATGGCAGGTTATCGATGATAAAGAGTTTTTTTTTTTTTTGTTTTTTTTTTTTTTTAGATATTTCAGCCGTTTTGCTAATTCATGAATGGGAGGAGCGGAACGTCAACAAGACAAAATACATTCCCACATCCGTACAATTAATGTCTACGGGCCTGGGTAATCGAAAATCTCAATAAAAGACAAGTGCCTCTTTACAGGGATGGAAATTGCGCTACACAGTTTAAACTGTTTATCCCAATGCAAGGAGAATCTAGGTTCGATTCCCACCAAGCGCTGTATTGCTTTTATTAAGATTTTCATTTACCACGGCCAGTGGATCTCAACTAAGGTATTTAATGAATACTAGGTATATCTACTAGAAAACGTGCACACACACATACTTACATATATAACGACAAAAGGAAAACTTATCTTAGCGGACAAGTTTGGTCCTATGACGGGCATTATGAAGAAAAATATGTCAATTTTATTTTGCAACAATTATTTATAAACAAAAGTAAAAATGGTGTTAGTTTTTCGAAAGTTTTAATTTACGAATAATTTTTTTGATTTAGAAGGAAATTTCAAAATTTTTAAATTAAAGACGAAATGTGTCGGCTAAGATAAGTTTTCCTTTTGTCGTTATACATAATGTTGTACAGATATATTTCAGTTTTACCTGAATTTTTTTAGATATATATTTATATATATATCGTTCTTATTTTCATCCGTATGCATAACACACTCTTGTCCTTGCTTACATTCACTAGTAGTATTATATAGAAAGTATTAAAATTTTATAGATTGAACATTGTCATTTATTTATATTCTATTAGTTTTTCTGTTGCATTTAATCGCAAAAACTAGCCGACATCCCATAGTCATTTGAAAGCAGTGTCAATCGGTCGCATATAAGTCCCGCACGATTCTCTAACTTGCATTGCTTTTTCTACGTCAACCCCATTTTCCGGGGTAGCTCACTTATCTATTCAGCATCGAAGACTAATTTGGAATGATGACTTCGTAGTTGATATTAAAAGCAACAGAAACAATATATATACGCACATGAAATATAAAAAATAACCGTCAATACTTGATTTGAATAACTCGTATAATTGTACAAATGACACCCGAAAGAAACGCTTCGTAAACAGTTTCTATTAGTATAAATATATTTTAGGTATCTAGATAAAAAAAAACTATTTCAGTTTTAAACTTATGCTCGAGGTCTATGTGCACAATGAAGCAACTACAAGTAAATAATCATCTGAACAACTAAGTACACGTCATAATTATGTGGTCTAATATGCATAGGTTATTTGCTGATTCAGATTTCACTGGGCAACTTCTGTATTATACGAAGAATAACATTCCCCAAGGCATGTACGCTCAGAATATTGATTCTTTTGAAAATTTATTGTTCTGAAAAACAAAGGATTTTTATTCATTTGAAGGTAGATTAAACTCTGCCTGTTTTCGGAGTTGGTTTACGCATAGGATTCAAATTTATTTATCGAATGCGCGTGCGTCACTCTAAGTTCAAATCAAGTCACACTGCAAAGACAAAATTTCTGGCAGGCAGGCAAATATTTTTCCTGTTCATTGGCAAAAAGAAATTTCTTCTCTCTCAGCTGTCACAATATTCAATAATTCTTTGATGTCCCACAGTCTGTCAAATTATCCCTATCTTTTCATATATATGTATTTGTTTATTTCTGTTTGCACTTTTCTCTCTCTCTCATATATATATATATATATATATATATATATATATATATATATATAAAGTTTTCTCTATGCCATGAAAAAAAAAAGACAAAAACAATCTCCAATCAAGCATACAAACAGAAACCTGTGAAGTGGATAGTTCTTGGGAACTAAACACTGTCTTTCTTAAAAACGAAGTAATAGACAAATTTAGTCAGCTTACAGAATATTTCCAGATGTCATGCTTATCCGTTCCATTTTATTTACTGCTTATATAAATCTATAAAATATTCCGTTGTACGAATAAAGTTTTAGCTCCTGTTACTTCACATAATATAATTGAAGGTGCTTCCTATATAAAAGATAGGGCACAAATAAATTATTTTACAAGTGACTGCAATTTGAATTCTTATTTTTCTATTGTTATTAAATTTATGGCATGGCATCTCATATATAAATATACATTCCTTTACACCAATCCATCGTGTTATTGTCTGTGTGCGTGTATGCATTTAAACCTGCGTTCATTTATTCCTTATATTTCCTCTGTCTTTATCAATGCTTTATACATAAAACCCGATAATTTTATGTTATGCCTACCTATCCATTCATCACTGCTTTCTTCTGATATAACTCATTCATCTTGTACATTAATTCTTTAATCGTTTTCTCTCATTGATCTCTATGTTCCGATTCCATGTTAGTTTCTCGTATTCAGTTTCGATCTTTTTCAATCTATTTTACTTTCTTTCAATTCTGTACATTCAATTTGTTTTTTTTTGTTTTTTTTCGCCACTTTCCTTTTTCTTTCTCTCTAATTCTCTTTCAAACATTCCATTATAAATCTGCCTTTCACATATACCCACGCCACTGATTTATTTTTCTCTTAATAATGGCATGCTTCGTATTTATTGATAATATTAAGACAATTATCCTCTTTGTCTTTAGCTAGTCATATTTAGATAAATGACTTTCGCATTCGATCATATATATATATATATATATATATATATATATATATATATATATATATATATACGCACACACACACTATAGTCCAAAAGTTTGAGGAAATCCCTGGTAATGCTTTAAATTGTCCCAAAAAGTATTTTTATGTACTTTAAATGAGAGAAAATAATTATACCTGGTTAAAAAAGTGATACCTTTTTTTTATTAGAAATTTTATTGTGATAAAAACAAAACTAGCATTTTATGTTTAAATATTATTCTCTCGTCAAAATATCCTGCTTTAGCCTGAATTACGGCGATACGAATTTTCGGCATTCATTGCAAAAGTTTCTGAAAGTATAAGTTTCATAACTGATTTCATTTTCTTTCAATGACTCCAAGAGCTATTTTTCATTTTTTATTTTAATTTTTTTTTGTTTTTACTCTTTTTTCAAGTCCATCCCATGACAATTCTGTACGAATTCAAACTTTTGAACTTTAGCGCGTGTATATATATATATATATATATATATATATATATATATATATATATATAATGTTACAAATGGCATATTTTGTGGGTACTTATGTTTGAGAAGAGATTTCAATACTTCTTGATCATATAATTAATGTATACCAGCCCAGAGATAAAAACTAATTATAAAAGAAAATCTGCCTCCCATGGAAATCGAACCTGTGTTCTTGTCACGGCGTACATTTTCGATTTCTAGGCCGGTAAACAGTAATTTCATTGTTTAGAATAAATGAATGTCTACTCGAATACGTGTACCCAATAAATATATCGTTTCTAGTAATATGTAATACTGCCGAATTTTAAAATAATCCATTATTTATTAATATAAAACATATATACACTCACCCACACACACACACATATATGACCCCAACCACACACACACACATGCATATATATATATATATATATATATATATATATATATATATATATATATATATATATATATATATAATAAACTTACTGATTATAAAATACAACATAATATACACCTTTTACTTTAACTTTCATTCACTTCCTTTTGATAGATTTTCATGTGTCTCTTCTCATTTTTGCAAAGGAGCCTCGTTCGTTTGCAAAGAAATAAGGTATTCATTGCTAAATCTATCCCCGCAGGGATTACTTAATCAGTTTATTTCGTTCTCAACTTTCAGTGGAAACAAAAAAAAAAAAACATACGCCAATAACTAATTTTTTACCATGACACTATTATACATTTGTTACCTTGAGATATACAGGGGATACAATAGTAAGTATACAATAAAATATATGATATTATTATGTTTGTATAACCAATACAAAACGTTTTGGTTTTCATTACTGCATACCTACTTTTGCATCCCCATGTATATCAAGATGGCTTACAAGTGAACCGCACTTCCTGCAAGGTCATTTCACACTGCAAAATTAAGATATAGATACAATAGATTTTTTTTTTGTTTCTGTAATGTTTGTTTACAGTCTTATATATAAAAAAGCTAGCAATCAGATTTTATTACAGACATGTAGAGTGAGGATAATAGTCTGAAATGCGAATAAATGCGAACAATGCCTTATTCATATCTGAATAAGTCCTTGGCATAATTCCCGAATTAGATCCAAACTCCATATTCAACAAAAAAAAAAGTAATTTTAATTCTAATTAACTCGATGTGAGTCATGCAGACTTGATGAGCATGTCGCCTGCCTGCCAGACTAACTAACAAATTTGTCCTTGCATGACTGCTGATTATTTCAGGTGAACCCGGACAGAAAGGTGAAAAGGGCAAAGAAGGCGCCCGCGGCCTGATTGGCTTTCCAGGCTTCAAGGGAGAACGAGGTAGTTAGTACGCCGTTGTGTTGTGTTTTGATAGTGCTGTGTTTGTGTTGAAGGTTAGTCGAGCAGATTCTCGAGGTGCGAGTTGACTGTGAAGTCAGAACCGGTGTGCAAGGTATTAGTTTAAAAAAAAAAATCAGTCATTTGCATAAAACGTAAAAAAAATATATTTTTTTATTTATTATTGATCAGATGTGTTTATTGAAGAATTAATTTTCGTCATCTACGTAACTGAATTTTTACCGGAATAATAATAATAAAAAAGAAACAACCAGTAGAATTCTCCAGCATTCAAGCATGAATTTACATATATCTCATCGATAATAAATGCATGTGGTTTGTAGCGTGGTTGCTATATTTACACATTTTGTATTCCGAAATCTGTGTTGGACTCTAAACCAAACTTAGACAGGCAATGCTGATTTTTGTACTATACCCGCATTTTCCAGTTGTAAATTTGTTTTAAATCACTTACTTTCTCCTCTACCCATTAGAGATTTTGAAGTACTACGTTTAGCATATTTCATTAATAAGTTGTAATACTACCTTTACACCAATTGTGATTTTAGAAAAAGGCGTTTATGTTATCTTACTCATCGCTTCTTAGTAATATATATATATATATATTAATTTCGATTATAGGTGCTGTTCAATTTATAATTACATGAATCATTCATACAAAAAACAAATATAGAGGTTAATGATTTAAATGGCGAGAATACATCTTCGCAAACAATTTCAATAAGGTACACTAACCCCGAACCTGTATATGAATGATATGATCGCTGTTTATAAATTCCAGTTTCATAAGGTCTTTTTTAATTTTTACAATCTTTCGTCTGTTCCTACAGACATCCTCAGGTATGGAAATAGATTTGTTCTTGTTTTTTTACTTCTCGGTAATAAGAGGACAACGAAAATATAGATGTAATCCGAAAAAATGCTATGAGAAATGTGTTATTATTTTGGAACGTGCGGTCGCAACGCTGAGTTTGAATTTTAAATTTTAAGGTTGTGCGTTTTTGTACAAATATAGTGATAAAAGAATTCTTTTGTACTGGTAGGTTTTCCGTCAATGTGGCATGAACTATATTGTTCAATAATTACAGAAATGTCACACTTATTATCCGAAAGTTGCAACTTTCGGCTAATAAGTGTGACAAAAAGTAAAAAAGTGGTGGCGATGACAGATGTGTTGATGATAGATGGCTCCTATCCACACATCACCCACACATCTTTCTAAGATCATCATGAGCAGTGTAACTAGTGCAGGAAAATAAAGCAAAAGTCTCAGTCGTTGCTTTTAAACGGAAAAAGAAAGAAAAATCTATAATGGATATCTACACATAAAAAGAGATGTTAAGTACTTGGGAAATAAAAGTGATTTTCACTGTTACAGTGCATTTCCCGCGTCATTTGATTTTAATGTTATTCATCATGACGGTCGTCTTCGGGTATAGAATCCAGAGGTTAGCAGTGAATATTTCGAAGACAGTAGGAAAGCCTTGTTCAGGTTAGCAGTGGATATTTCGATAAAAGTAGCAGAGCATAGTTCGTCCTTCTGGTTCTCTTCGCCTGACAAGCTGGACTGGACATTCGGGTAGAGTGAACAAAAATGGCTGCCTTTATACACAACGAATTGAATGTTCTACTTCTTCTGATTGTTTAACATTCTATTGGTGGACTATAAAGTGAGTCAAGGCATTTTGATTGGCTCACTAGTTACATAGTATACACAAAAAGACTGCAACATTTAATACACGGAAAAATATCCGTGAATATGAAAGGATTATGTTAAAATAAGCAGACATAATGTTTTTAACACACACAGACACACTTTATACTTATATATATATATATATATATATATATATATATATATATATATATATATATATATGTATCGTTTCTGATTGTTTCGTTAAGTTGTTTTATAGTTTTGCCTGGTTACACCATGAAATAGAGATAAACATATTTGTTACTATCTTTAAGAAGAACTTTTCTTCGATCCCTTAATTTCAATATCGGAAAATGTAACATGTAACTATAATATGTTTACTCACAAATGAGTGCATTTCTTCTTATTATAAAATGTATATTTAGTGCTTAGGCATATTTGAGTAGGTACCCCTATTTTTGAAATAGTGAAATGCCTATCTACTGGCTTAGATATTCAAATATTCATCAATAAAATGTACCTCCTATTAGTGCCAACGAGATATGCGCATATCTTACATCGGATAACTGCGTCTTACTTTGCTTTGTTTGCTTTCTCTGGCTTAATGGTGAATCACCCAAGGATTGAAATTTGTTTCTCTTTAAAAAAAAATAGAGATTTACTTACTCTCTAGAGTCATATCTATGACATTCTGTTTCTTTATCAGTAGACGTTAATTTTACTATTTACAAAATAAAATGCTATCTACTCACATACCTGTACCAACTAAATATAACGTTTATAGAAATAAGAATTAACAAAAAAAAAAATCAAACATTAATTACTTGAAAATATAAGTATGCAAAAAGAGTTCGTAATGTGTTATGTAGGAGAAAAGTATCGTTGCCGACACTGTTGTTTGGACATGGATCGCCAGTGAGCAAAGACGGGCGATTCCATTATTGAATTAAGAAGATCACAGGACAATAAACGAAACGCATAAGTAAGAAGTAGTGTGGCATCTAATCGATCACGCTTTCTACTCTATTACTATACGGATCCTCATTTCTATTCTATCCTCTATTATTCTACGGATCACTCTTTCTACTCTATTCTCTATAAATCTACGGATCGTTCTTTCTAATCTATTCTCTATTACTATACGGAACACCATTTTTATGCTATTCTCTATTACTCTACGGATCACTCTTTCTACTCTACCCTCTATTACTATACGGAACATCATTTTTATGCTATCCTCTATTACACTACGGATCGCACTTTCTACTCTACCCTCTATTAGTCTACTGATCACTATTTCGGTGGTTACATTTCGAGGGAGTATTATCGAGAAAGTACTATTAATGCGAGTGTTATTCGAAGGCGTCTGACACCAGTATTGTTCAACGGTGTTACTATAGTTGTCTCTGCGATTACAAAGTCTCTACTACAACGGCTATTTGTTGACATAGCAAAAGTGGCAAAGAGTGCTTGTTGACATTAAAAATGATGCCGTGAGAGTAAAAGATGCAAATTTTGGTGATCTTTTTCATAAGATACATGAATAGACACGTTTTCTTGACCAAGGTGAATTTCATATGTTGTAGGCTGTGTTCCGCGTGGTCAACAAGACATGCTATTCATGAATGAATACATTTCAGATTACAGAACCAGGTATATGAAAGGAACAGATCAGATAGTGACCCTGTGCTCATCTATGGTTTTACGATTGCTAATAATAATGCTAATCGTTCATAATTGATTCACTTCATTCAATATTTTACGTTATTTCTGGAGTTTACATTTCTTGAAACAGGGATTCATGGGCATTAATCTCCGCAATTCTGACTCTAATTGTATTTAGACGCCACTCGTCAGAAGAAATGGTGCAATTGATATTTAAGTACGTAAAACGCATGAAACAGGTTAAGAATTTAAAATCATTTTCTTTTATTTAGCCGGGAAAGTTTTGAAATACATTTTCGTTTTAAATACCCAACCACATTTTACAGCAAACATCTAGTTTTTATAGTGTTTTTTTGTTTTGTTTTTTTCTAATGTTGACTGATACGGGGTAATTAAGCTGTTATATAAATTATAGACTAGGTGTCGCTAAACTTGCTTAATGTAAGAGCCACATACGGTAAAGTTAAGACATGAACAGTATTTACACATGTTTTTGTTACATCCACCTTAACATTAAACTTACGTTTTAATCCAATGGCGTGGGGGCTCAATTCATAACCAGAAAATAATTATAATACTTGAATTTTTTCTTAAGTTTTATATTAACTGTGATGAAAAAAAAGGAGTTCATCCAACATATTTCAAAAACCTGCATATTAATAATCAAAAGCCGTATGTGGTTCGCGAGACGCGGTTTGGCTAAACCTCTTACAGACTGATGTTATATTTACTTTCTACTCCGACAAACAAGGTAAATGTACTTCAGAGTAAAATAAATTAAAGATTTCTTTAATTTGGTATAATGTACAAAGTTTTCATTGACTTGAATGGAAATATTGTCTCCCGCTAAATTCATCCTTGACAAACCCAGATTTCAGTTTATTATCTACGAATTCAGCATCCTTCTGAATCTCTACCCACGCATAAATGCCAAATTCATTTGATGCCAATGACGATATCTGTGGTTAATAACGGAATATTTCTATTCAATAAATCATAGAATAAGTTGCAAATATGTTTATCGTTGGTCTGTTAAAGCATAAAGGGTGATTGAAAAGTAACTATTTTATGTATGAATGGCCACCCAGAATTCAGTGATTTTTGTGGGGTGGGGTGGGGGGTGTAGATAAAGGAGCAATCTACTATACCAAACCAAAACATTGGAAGAATTTGAAGGGCGAAAACAAGAAGTTATGTCTTCTATACCACAAGAGTTCCTACTGAAATCAGATTCCTGGGCCGTTCGAAAAGCTGGTAACGGAATCTGGTACGCATATCGAATTTTAAATTAAACCTCATGCTAAAACGCTTTCCTCTCGTATCTATTTCTTGTAAAAATTATCGTTAATGAATGAAATTATAATTATTTTAAAACGGATAATTACTTTTCAACACATTCTGTATTTATGACTTATTCTTTTAAACTTAGCTCTAATTAGATCTCAAAAGCATCATTGCCCGAGACATTGCAAACGCTAATATACCTATAAAGATCGAAAATAAACCAATTATTTTTTTTTAATAAAACCCCCTCTTCTTTCACATTAACTGCATGCAAGTATTATATTCTCTATACAAGAGATTCTTATAATTCTTCTAAGGTTTCTTGTTCTTTCTTTTCATTTCTAAATAGATAACGTCTGATGAGAAGTAAGATAAAATAGGTAATGATTTTTACACCAGGAAGACACATTATAGGTTTATGCAACACATAATAATGATGATGATGATGATCATCATCATCATCATGCTAATTAAAAGTGAAAGATGATGACTATTTTGATATAAGGCAACCTTCAATCCCTCTCCCACAGGCGGGATATAGCCAGCATATAGCTATTCTGCCGCTATATCCATGGAAATGCTCGGACGAACTAAATTCCCTGGTCCGACCAAGGTAGACATTCACGGTAAGAACATGCTATATCATTTACATAGTAACAAACTACCTATATTCTCTCCATATTCCACCGGTGAGAAGTAGGTTCCACTTGAACAGCTTCTTATCGCAAACCTGTGGAAACGACTCCCAACAGGATGCTTCCCAGATCACTACAATCTTAACTTATTCAAAGCTCTGGGTTAATCGTTCCCCCCCTCACCTATAGACACAAATGGCCTGCTAACGTAACTCTCCACTTCGAGTGGCACGCGGGCTTTGTAAAGGGTGATACTCACTGTAAAAAAATATACAAACAAGGCGGTCGGAGATGCCGAAAGACTTTCAAAGGTATTCGATAAAACTCTAACGTAGGGTACCGTCTTTATATAGCCTAAGACGGTAACTCATGCTGCGTCAAATGGTCACTGCGGTGTAAAGGTACCCTGCAAGGAATTGTCATGCTACTGAAACGAATATGTTTCTTTCGTACGATTTGAACAGCTTGAGGTGGGCCGAGTATATAGTCTTCGAGAGGCTGGATATTTATTTTGCTACGCTTTTTCGACATGTTCCTATGGTAGCCATAGTAATCAAATAAACATTCCTTTACTCGTAGACCAAATTATAGAAGGACCGGTAATACAGTCGTTCGCAAATATCGACGCATTTTACAGGCAGCTGTATCACAACGCTCTGCGTCTACAGCACAATTTATAGAAAATGTGGTCCCAGAAAGTTTAGAAGTGACTGCTGTGAATTTTTTGCGTGAAGCTGGAAAAAGAGAACACGTTTCTCCAGCTAGCCTTTCATTTTCACTATAACAACGTTGTCCATGTTGTCAAGCGTCTCGCTAGAGCATCTAGCGGAATATCGATCTGTGTTTTGCGGTCAGGGGAATCGTTTACGATTTCCTGAAAATGACAGTTTATACTTGCGGTGTAGAACAACAATGAAGCATCTTCAAGAATTTCCTTGTCAACGAAATATTTATTTATATTTTTTAAGCATTTCACCCCAAGAAAGGCGGGAGTGCTACTAGCAAGCAAGGGGTTACAGAGGATTGAGAGCAAGAGTAAGGAGCCGTGTTTGAGGAAAGGATAAAGAGGAGGGCGGGAACAAGACCAAGGCATCAGAAGATGTCGATTGACATCACATTTGAATATTATAGCTGTCAGGGAAGCATGTAAGAGGAAGGGAGTTTCACAGAAGGGAAGTGCGAGACATGAAGCTATTGGAGTAGGAGAGACAGCTACATTTAACCGCTTCGAAAGTGAAAGGGTGGGACTGAGATGCCAACATGGTAGCACTTTTAAATTGATGCATTTTGGGAACTAGCGCAAGTAGATCTTCGGAGCAGTTGCCGTGAAAATACTTGTAGAAAAGAGAGGATAAGCCACACCACGTCTGTGAAAAAGTGACTCTGGATGAGATGCCAGATCAGTACCCATCACATTGCATATCCGTTAAACTACTCGCAACCTGGGTGTAGAGTGCTATAAAAGAAAACACCGCATTTAGGATCTGACCGCTGATAACTCCTAAAACTTCATTGTCATATACGTACAGCTTCTTAATAGGAAATTTATTTTTTTTTGCCGAGGTGGCTCATTTGATCTTCTCACCCATGCATATGGTACAATGTCAAATGTAAGGGGCACTCAGTGAGGATCGAAGACGTGCTTGTTAACCATTACACCACGTCAAAGTGACCCCATGAATATAGCGATTTACTAAGCATAACTTACACGTGGCACAAGACCGTAATTAGTGAGCACCCCGTGAGGATCGAACTGACTATTCACTCGTAATTAATCAAGCAAGACGTGCTTGCTAAATCGAAATGCCGGAGGTAACAGAGATAGATACCAGGAAGCGTTTATGCGTATGTACGAAGTGATCTGAAAACATTCCTGATCAAACCACATGACGAAATCTGATCAAATGACCAAAAGTCTAAATTTGCTTTGGTAGGGCCTATTAGTCATGGTAGAGATACCCATCGTAAAACTCCATTCTGCGAGGGCTTATTTCCTCAGGCTGATAACGCTTGAAAAGATGATTAATAATTGTAAAGGCATCTGTAAGAAGACATTGTTCAAATGCAGGATAAATAAACGCTGCATTAGGTTGAAAAGTTATTTGGAAAAGGTCAAATTAACAATACGTTTAATAATCATTTTATATATAAAAAGCTAAAAAAAACTTTGTAAATAATACGATTATTAATTTCAGTTTAAAGTTCATTCTGATATATATATATATATATATATATATATATATATATATATATATATATGGTCATGTTCCGATTTCTTTTTGAATTTGTAGGTCTGATGAATTGGATGGTGATTACGATTCCAATGTAATAAATTATAACCATGGAATATTAGTACTTGATTTATATATATATATATATATATATATATATATATATATATTATAATGATATATATGATGTACAACATAAAATTATTTATACATATTTAAATATATATATGTGAGAAATCGAGTCTGAAATATATATATATTCACTGATAAATAAAATTAATATGAAATACCATAACATGTAAGCTTTTGAAAGACCCATGTCCTCAGTACTTACATGTGAAATATTATAATAATAGGTTTATATATAAAAGAAAAAGTTTACTGAATCAGAGAAATTAAAGTAACCATTTCTGCTGTCATAGTCATATACAAAAAAAAAAAAAAAAAAAAAAAAAATGTAACCTCATATACATACTTAAACTTAATGTTAAAATAATCCTACATAATATAATGGATTCTAATACATTTAACTGTTCTTAAAAAAGAATATAGTAAAATAAAAATTAAAAAGGAAAATATTTCAAATCGTAGTTAAATAAAAAGTATTGTAAAAAAATCTTTAATTTTAAAAAGATGACGTTGAAAAATTTTTTACCGTTAACAATTTTTTTTTTTTTTTTTTTTTTTTAAAATTCAGACGACATCCATTCAACCGACGTCAGGTTTCAGTGTAAAATACATCCTCACCCCTTACCAAAATGTAGCTAATAACTGATACAATGATACTGTCATAAGGAAAATCTAGACACCCCTGTGTTCAATTTGAGTAGAATATTCTGTAACATGGAAACGTGATTTTAGCTGTGTATTTAAACCCGGTAAATTTTAAAAGTTACTCCAAAAATTCGCTTGAAGATGAAATGAAACTAATGCTTTTAATTTATTTGCAAAAAATAAAATTAGGGTTTTTAGCTTCTATTTTTTGAAAACATGGTTGAACTGTAGCGAAAATAACCATATTTTAAATCAATTAATTTATAATATTAATGCTCTGTAAATTTACATTGAGCACTATTTTGTAAAAATAAAATATCTATAAGAAACCGGATTTTATATCTTACTGTTCTTTCTTTTTATTTATATACATATATATATATATATATATATATATATATAAAGTACAACCTAAAACATTATATGTATATATAGAGATAGATAGATAGATAGATAGAGAGATTGATAGACAGATAGATAGATAGATAGATATCTGCATTCTGTTGAGGATTCTTCTAGACTCGATGAATGATCATTGAAAAACACAAGTTTTCTTTACATACATACATATATATATATATATATATATATATATATATATATATATATATATATATTTATATATTATATATATATATATATATATATATATATATATATATATATATATATATATATATATATATATATATATATATATTGTTGTATTTTAGTAACAATCACTCGTTGAATAGGACTCATAAGGAACATTTATTTTACTTTTTTTTATTTTTATTTTATCCGCACGTGTATTTTCTATTCTGATTGTAACATATGAGCATTTGTCCAAATGCTTTTTTTTCTGATTGCGACCGTATGGGCATAGTTTTTAGCCATTTTCAAGATTTCTTTCATGCTAATTTTTATTATTTATATATATTTCTTTTTTTCATTTTATAAATTATGATAGTACTTTATAAAATATTTTTTCTTTACAATTATTGTAATTTGACTAATAAAGTGCACGACTAGATTGATAGCTGGGTCTCATCATTTCACAACTGAAATTGCTAGATTCAATGCCTACAGGTTATTCTCTCGCAATTCTCGCTTGTGCATCTCGCTTGCAGCTTCTTGGTTCCTGCCAAATTTTGTCTTAAAAGACTTAAATGAAATATTAATCATTATCTTCTTAATCCTTGTACTTTTATTTTTCTTTCCCCTTTATAATGCTGTATCTTTCTCATATTATTCGACACTCAGTAACCGGTTGCCTTTCGTGTCTTTATTGCCTTGATTGGTCTGAAATGATTAAAACCTATAGGATAACAATTATACGCATACAAGAATAATATAATCAAATTGTTAGTTTGTACAATGAAACATGCAGGCACACACACACACACACACACACACACACACACACACACACACACATATATATATATATATATATATATACAGAGAGAGAGAAAGACGGTGGAGAGAGGCTTGGATTGAGGAATCGCAGTGCCGAGTTCGAATTCTAGTGGAATACATTACATTCACTTATGTGCTAATACCCTTGGGAAAGCTATGAATCCTCTTCCTCTTCCTCCAGCTATGGGCAAAATAGCAGGACAGACTGGGTTCTATAGCCTTGGATGGCAACTGGTCTAGGAGAAGGTCAACTCTGAATTCAAAACCTGCGGAGGGTCGTTTGGGAACCTTGTGGCATTCGGTGCACCAGGTCTCTGTATTCGTCCCTTCAAAAAGTGTGGATGGTCCTGCACGAGGCCTTCACCACTATAATCAAATCTCATATGCCGGTGTCGGGCTGTCGGTTTCTTGATCTGCTTGACCCTCATACGTCGGACCTCGACGGGAGAGTCATCTCTCTCTCTCTCTCTCTCTCTCTCTATATATATATATATATATATATATATATATATATATATATGCATGCTATTTTCAGCAACCACTCACATCCGAGCATCGGGATCGTTGTCGTCTCTCGGTATTCTCTATCTGTCTCCTGGTGTCGGTGGTGGAGATGGCTGTGAATCAAAGAGAATTTGACGAGGCCATTCGCGTGAATTTGATTTTGGGGAACAACTATGCGCGACTGAGAAGCCCCTACACTTGTCCAGGAACGACACCCTCGCGGCTTAAAGGGGATTGGAACAGTCGAGATCTGGCAAATCTGGTTGCATTGGGCTGTCGGACGCTTGGCCTGTCAAGGTCTGGCATAGTTACGCAAGCCCTCTTCGGCCGGTTTGTCGCTTTCAGTCTGGTCCTTCTTTTTCTACCTTACCACATGATTGGTTCTACAGGAACTGGAACTCCCATTATTATCGCTCTTACGGTCACTCGGACAAACAAATAATAATGACAAGGAATCACTATATATATATATATATATATATATATATATATATATATATATATATATATATATATATATGTGTGTGTGTGTGTGTGTGTGTGTGTTTTACTCTGGATATCGGGAGAAGAGTTCGTTACCAAACGTACCATTTTGATTTATTATTACTTTGATTACAATAATAGAAGCAAATCAATAAATAAGAAAAAAGAAAAGAATAAAGGTAAAACTAATAACAGTATAAAGTTATCAGTAAATATGATGAAAATCTTTTTATTGTTGATGGTAAAAATAAATATTTGAGAGAAATAATAAAGTAAGAACAAAAAAAAATAACATTACGACTCGAAACTTTTTTTCGGACAATTTTGAATATCCGTCCTATCTATATATATATATAAAGAGAGAGCTCAATAAATTTATTATAGAGCATAGAAATGAATTACATAAAAATGAAACTCAATTTTATCCCATTTTTATGCCCTTTTCGCTCCTCGGGATAAATTCCTTTTAAAACATGTTACGATTCATTTTTTTTATTAAACGTTTTAGTATTGACAAGCTCCATGGAATTTATCCCGAGTAGCGAAATGACCATAAAAATGGGGTAAAAATGCGTTTAATTTCTATGTAATTCATTTCTATGCTCTATCATAAATTTATTGAGTTCACTTTTGTGGATCAGTTTTAATATTTTATATCAATAGCATTCACTTGGATTACTTGTAGTGAGTGAGATAGATAGATAGATAGATAGATAGATAGATAGATAGATAGATAGATAGATAGATAGATAGATAGATAATGTGTATGTGCGTGCGTGCGCGTGCATACCACTGTATTTGTACGGACACGCAAACAAATCTTCTATATTTTTATACCCTGACTTTCTGTGTAGCTATCTCTTCATTTTGGAAACTGTGCCTGCTTACAAACACTCTTTATTTACATTATCAACGTTACACAGTTGATTTGTTTTGCAGTGATATTACTTGAAATTTAACATTATTAGATTGTTGCACATCATTACGTTCTACATTTAGAAAGTTTCCATCTTAACTATAGTGGCCAGTCTTCGCAACTACATAGGCGGCCATTCTTCGATAGTTAGTAAATCAGTACGAATCAGAAAGCAAGGATATTTTTCATGGCGAAACTCTTACTTTCAAATTCACACAGTTTAATAACGGTTGATGAAAGACGATCTGTGTAGATGCAATGAAAAACAAATTCAATTAAGACGAAAGAAATAGGAGTCAGACAAATAAATATTATTAAAATATCACTCTCATATCATTTGATACTCATATATATATTGATTATAAGTATAAAGTTTACATCGACAGTTATAATGATATTTAATCAATGTTTTCCCTTATTATAATTATTGTCAACTCTATATTAGGTTTGACAGTTCGCTATCGTCAATTCATAAGCTATGTAAATAACTCTGTATAGACATCAGGCTCAAAATCTCTTCATCTCTTAAAAGATTTTGTGGTCATCATTAGATCTGTTTCGACTTTAAACTCGCAACAACTCGGCGTGATTGCTCACCTACAGGATGATAAATATACTTACAGGTCCTTAAGTACGGCTCAAGTATGTGGGCCGCCAATTTTATTTTTCCTTTACCTGTTGGCAACCCAGACTAGAGAGTACAGACTGTTTTACTATTTAATCTAGATCTAGGATTCATATCTTTCCTAAGGATATCTAGGGAAAGTGAATTTAACGATCTCGACTGATATTCGAACTCGATCCGCTGAATTCACATTCCGAGCCTGTAATCATGGCATCATCTCGACTTCCGCTTATTGTGTTGATCCATTAAATTTTAAAAGAGTCGTTTTGAGAATCGCCATACTTGTTTTTGCCATTGTCGATGATGGCTATCCCAATATTTCTTTTGTTTATTATCTATGCACTGTCATGATTTATTGTAATTAAATAGTTTCCTGTCGCCTTCTGTTTATTTCTGAACTCAAATTAATCCTTATATTTTAGATTAGCCGATATTTAATTCTAGAGAACCCAATTTGCCTTACTATTTACCCCATAGCTGGCGAGGTTTGAGATGTGTTTATGCTTTTTCCCAAGAGCTTTGCTTTAAAAGTGAACGCATTAGACTAGACCGGAATTTAATGTCGGCTCGATGATTCCTCGTTTCGCGCCGATAACCGTTACGCTCCCCGCACATCCTCTAATTATCTGCTACTGTTCCCCAAACAGGAGAGATTATTTGTACTATCATCAGTCTCTCTTACAATATTTTCCCCAGTTCTTTGGCAAATCTCACCCCTTCACTTTTCTCCGGAATTGCCTACAAGTTTATCAAGATACATTTTCATTTGTTTTTTGGCACAATCTTTAGCCCTGATGTATTCAGTAATTTTCTTCCGGTTGTCTCGATCGATTTTACTTCCAGTTTTTAGTGAGGCTTTTCGGAGCTGTTTATATCCCATACAGACGTTAATCACGAATGCTATTGTGTAAAAGTGTTGTAACCTAGAAGTGGTTACTGAATGAGGAATAAACAAAATGGAGGTTGGAAATGAAATGGTAATCTTTATAACACCAACAAAATACAATACTCGCCAGCGGCGAGAAGTAGGTAAACCACTGTAAGTAGTGGACTACTTAGACACCATATCCCATCCCATTTACAATAGTTTCTAACGTATTTATGAGGATTTCAACACACCCATTAGTTTTCATATGTACGGTATACATCAATCAATTAGTCAAGAATTTAGTATTTTCCATTTTGTGCTACACTGAAGTTTCAATTTTCTGTGAACGATATAGAAATTTTTGTTAATTCTGCAGTGTGCCTTGCGCCATTTTGAATTGCTTCTGATAGAAATTTTTCAAATGCTATGAATAGACTCGATCCTACATTTGAAAATTTATTTTAATAAGAAATAATTTCCTGGGCAAAATATCAAAAATTTTCTCAAAGTCAAGATTTATTAAATAACACTTTGTGCACTGATTTATAAGATCCGATATACTCGGCATTTTCTTTTCAAAAATTATCATCTTAATCATCCCTTCTCGATGTAAAAAGTCAAACAAAAATGTAATTTAAAATATGAACAGGAAATAGCTAATAGAATGATAGATGGTTGAGTACGGTTGGCTCAATATAACACGACAAGAATAATACATGTTTTAATAAACTGCTGCAACAAAAAAGTTCTGTGTTTTCACAAAATATATTTCAATCTTGATTGTCTTACAAAACCATTGCCGTTTGAAAATAATTAGAGAAACTGATGGCCATTTCTTAACCGTATATATTTCTTTAATATGTTCTATTTTAGCGCTAAAATTTAATATCACTGGATTTAAGGCATTTATTTTGAAACAGTATTTTTTTTATTGGCGAGTAAGAGTGATTTTACATCTGTTTATATATTTCTTGCCATCGCAAAATTTTTGAAAATACGTGCTTCAAATTTTCTACTATCTACTCTTTGCAGATATAAGCATTTTCTGCGAGTGTAAACCCTATATATGAAGTGGGTGCTGAAAACGTCTCAACTCGATGCATTTCAAAGTACTTCAAATAACAGAATATTGTCTTTAACTTTTTGAAAATGATTAACTTAATATTTCAAAATACTTTGCACCAAATTTGTTTCCAAGTAGAGAGAACCTCGGTGAAGATACATACAATACCATCTATGCTTCATGCCAGTCTTTTTGATTGAAACTATACCTTTTCAGCACGTCCTCGTAATTTTATATCAGTTTTTTGGGTTTTTTTTAAGGAAAAAAGCAATTTTTATATATATATATATATATATATATATATATATATATATATATATATATATATATATATATTATTCTATAGACACATTGACGGGTTGCAATGATGAGCATGCTTGTCTCGCTAGATCAGTTACAATTGAGTAAAAATCCTGAAAGGATGCTCTAACTTTCGGCTTTGTGCCACATATAAACTTATCTTATCACAATAATAATTAAAAAAGTCTATCTTGAAATTTTATGAGATGATATATTGTCAATTAATATAAGTTTTTACCAATATTCATCTTAATCTTATTTACCTTTCATTGTAAATTCTTACACCATAATTCTTTAGCCATCTGTAAAGAACGCAGAACGCTGTTGGAAATAAGGATTAAACTCTTGACAAACTACTACTAAAATTACGATAGAAGAAATACTAATATGTAATAATGATTGAAGAATTATTAACGTAGGATAATGTATACAAGGTGAAATGTTTTATTGCTTACGTACAGTGCGGTCTTTGCAGCTTTCCATATCCTGTTCTGTAACATGCTAAGAAATATACATTTTAAGCATTAGCGCAATTACATTGCTTGACATTTCTAAATATCCCATCATTTTCTAAATATCCTATCATTTTCTAAATCAAACTTAGCTAACCGAAAGTTAATATTAATTATCTTCGACATCAACCGCCCGTTTTACTTTATCTGACCGACCGGACTTACTGGAGTAAATAGTTGTATCCCTATCATGAATACCTAATTATTAGTTTATTTCTGTTATACACTCATTTCTTTTCGGGTCCCAACGAGAGACCTAAGTTCAGAAATGGCTTCGTGGTATTTTCCAGTGAACATTTAAAAAATAACCCCCTAAAAACGCATAGACATTTTCTACAGTTTTAGATCTTCATAGGGTGGGAGCCGTGTTTATGAGAATATGTTTGTATTTTTAGTGCATGGGCTGTAGGGGTCTCTTCAATATGTCTATCAGAAGATTTTCCAATCAATTCTAGGCATCTTCATCACTATTATTATTTTTGTTGTTATTATTGTTAACATTGTTATTGTTGTTGTTGTTGTTGTTGCTGCTGCTGCTGCTGTGATTTGAGTTTTAGTAAACAGCTATAGAATTTAAGAGGAAAATATTCGAAACTTATTTATAAAAATCTACACTGAACTGGCAACCGTAAAAAAACTAAATAAAGGACAAGTGACACACATATCCAAAATAGGTGGAAAATATTAAGTGGAGTAATGGATAGCGGCGCGGATTAAGGAATCTGGGAGTCACGTTCGAATTCCATTACATTCACTTACGTGTAATAGCCTTGGAAAAGGTATGAATCCTCTACTTCTCTCCGCAGCTATGGGTAAATAGCAGGACAAACCTGGTTCTATAGACTTGGATGGCAACTGGTAGACCGCAGAAAGAAATGGCAACCTACTGCCGGAATAAATCTGCCTCGTCAGTCATGTATCAAAAGATACATGATCGCTTAAGCCTGTATTACGCAGACACATAACTGTCTGATATGTGCAAATGATGTAAAATGGAATAAAAACAGGTTACGCTCCTGGATGGAGCAAATGATTCGGTTTCAAGTTGCGAGAAGGTTTCCAAGTAAAAAATAGATTATATTATATATATATATATATATATATATATATATATATATATATATATATATATTAAGGCTGGTGCAAAAATAATGACGTAATAATGCCGTTTTTTGACGTATTTTAACGTCAAAACGACTATAGTCCTCATTTTTATCATAACATTTTCAGACTTGGTGCGTTCCTTGGGTGTATATCGATCTGGGCCACCTACAAGGAACTTCTGAACCCTTAATTTAATCTACGGTGATAGACTGCTCTCGTTCTACTGATTATGTCTAGGGATATGTTCATGTTCTTCTTTTTAAGAATTGTTATTGCTCGTCCGTTTCCACCAAGTGCGAGTACACAGTGCATGTCTCAGGTATTAAATTCGCAATCACTATATCACTAAAACTCAAGGATCAACACTTGAATCAAACTTGTCCTACGGATCGAAACTTTATGATAATAACAACAAAGTCCGAATACAAATGGCACAATTAACAACTCTTCATCTCAGAAAAGACAAAAATATTGATGTTAATTCCACATAAAACGACATAAATTGAATAATAAATATACGATATTTTATAACATGAAACAAGACAAATATGGTATGTGTGCACAAGGATATGTCAGCAAGTATTGGTAAACTGTCGATGACTGCTTTTACCACTCACTGCCTTTTAAATTGATCTTGTTGTTATTAATTATTCAACTCGGAAATGACGAAATGCCATGATATTTTAGTCTGATTTAATATTCTTGCCTGAATTTCCTTGTTTAAATATCAGGCATTTCTTCGGAGATAAGATTAATTGACTGACCCGGGAACTATTTTATTTTTACACCTGTCATCTTAAATGGCCACGAAAATAGTTTCACGTTTCATTTGTTTTGTTTCCTGAATTCAGACATTTCCGATTCTGTCTATGCAATAATCGTTACTTTTATTTATTTCATTCGAATTTACAAGTTCTAAATATTATACTTTTAAATTAACACTTTCAACATATACCTTTAAATGTAACTATAAAAGTGATCTAATTGTTTGTCATATTTTAATCATTATTCCTCTCTCAATTTTATGCATATATAGATAGATAGATAGATAGATAGATAGATAGATAGATAGATGATAGATAGGAATGGACATAGATTATGAGCAGATCGGTAGATAGATAGAAGCATAGATTATTATAAGGATATAGGTAGATAGACAGGTATCAATTTAAAATATACATGATTATTTGTTTGATAAAAATAAATGTACTTAATATAAAGATTTCAATCGAAAGACCATTAGATAGATAGGTAGATAGATAGAAGGATGCATATAAATTTATGAACAGATATATAGATAAATAGATAATATTCATAATATATATTATCAGATAATTAACGTCATTTTGGATAAATATAATTACGAAGAACAAACATATCATGCAACAATCTTGCTAGATACATAGATTGCTTGTTAAATAGTTGGTAATTTAAATCCCCCCCCTTGTTATTGGGGAATTTCAAATCTAATTTAAGAAACCGGAAAATTATTCTAAAAATATAATGTTCTTCTTGTGTTGATGCGCATATTTCCCAAAATATTATCCACACATAAAATTCTTGTTACTAAAATCATGTTTCTATCTGATTTCTTCTATGTATTCTGCTTAGCAAATAATCTTGAATGGGAAAAACATATCCTTAAAAACTATATTAAAAATAAAGTTAAACTAGAAAGAGACTTGAAAATTTCACGGTTTTTCTAATTAAATTTTCTGATGAATCTTAATGATGAATCTGAAATTTAATGATTTAATAGGCTCGTGATAAGTCCTATGACAATAAAATATCCGTAGAAATTCCCCTATCGCATCGTCAAATATTTGATCTTAACAGCTTTAACAAAACGTTGAAATAACAGTGATGCATACAAATGCTGGTAGTTATCTTAAGAAGTAGGTAGAAATGAAAAGATTTAAAATTGATATTTTCCATTTAACTTCACAACTGTTAAAAATTTCTATCTTCTTTCGTTCTTTCTTTCTTACATTTTTTCGCTAAAACCAAGTAGCGTCTCTGATATGTGTTTTGGTTTTCAACTCAATCAAAACAGGATAGTTCTTTATTTATAATGTGTTGATAGGTGAATTTAAACAATTTTTTCTTTATTTTTCCTTTCTTTCTTCATATCTTACTTCCTTTCTTTCATTTGTGTCTTGCCCCCTATTCTCAGTCAATCAAAACGGGATATTCTATATTTGATATTATATAAATTATATTATATTTGATATTATATATATATATATATATATATATATATATATATATATATATATATGATCTTTTCTGTTTGTAAATTATTTTTATACATACAATTTAACGGCAAAAATAGAAAATATATTAAATAATTCTCGTACAATACATTTCATAATATATATTGTCATAGATTACGTTAAAATATGTTTCGTGAGCAAAAATGATCGATCGAGAAAAATCGTCGTAGAATGTGTGTTCATAAACTGTAATTCGGGCTTTGCTAACCAGACGCATTTCTGTAGCTGAATAGCACATCAGCTCAAATGACGTTTTTCGTATAGGAATGTATGTGCGATTCCTGTTGGAGAACGCATATTTTCTACAAAATTCTTCAGACATTCAGGCTGGTACCTCTACTGTAATACTGTTCAATTAAAAAATAAATAAATAAATTATATCTACAAAAATAATGTATAAACAGCATATATCTCTATCTCTATCTCTCTCTCTCTCTCTCTCTCTCTATATATATATATATATATATATATATATATATATATATATATATATACACGATTGTATATGTATGCATGCATATATGTGTGTATGTGTAGTTTAAATTTCCCACCATCTAATAATGTGATCCACTAGCAGGAACCGAAATTCATCTACATACAACTACAGGACTTGGACATAAATAAACGCCAAACGAAGGGGTCACAACACCTGGTCATTACTCCAGACACATTAACTAAACCGAGGCGTCCCCTTAATGGTCCCATACATTTTTACCAATGTTATCTAAACCAAATTCAAAAAGCACCATTTCCAGACAGTGTTGGGCTAAGAATAGCTGGCACATAGCAGTGCTAGTTTGAAATATACTATACCCACATGAGGTAATTTTTGATTTTCTGCTGCATTATATATATATATATATATATATATATATATATATATATATATATATATTGTTCGGACTATCGTCTTCATCTCTTTCTTGCCATATTTATCACGCTCAGGCCTTCGAGTGTCGAACCGAACCCTTTATTTCGCTTATGGCACGTTCCACCTTAACCAGGTATTGAGCTCACACTCTTTGGGTCCTGTCACTGAATCTAACTAATGCCTTTATCCACTGTGCCATGCGTCATTGTGGACATCTGGGTACGAATTTCTGGGACTTATAAACCTAATATGTTCAGCAACCATTTTACCAGTGGTCATATTGCAATTTTTGCCGTTATCATTTATGTTTTTTTTACCAGAGCTCATATTGCAATTTTCTTTGTTATTATTGCTTTTCTCTGGCACTCCTTGTTACTGCTTCGCATATTGTGTTCATTATTATGCTTGATCGACTCAGGAGATTTTTGTGGCCTAGAATATGTGCTGATTCCTTTAGTTTACGAATATTCTTTGATATTCTTTGTCTATGATGTCAACCTGATCCCACAAAGGGCAGAGATTTCCCTTTTCTCATTCCAACCAACTGAAGAAGGCCGGAGCGTACAACGGCTGAAACGTTGTGATAAATATGGCAACAAAGATGAGGGCGATATTCCGAATAATGTAAATAGTGTACATAATACCTCATCTCAGAAATATAGACATATCAATATACTAATTTCACTGTTTTATTAATCATTTCAACCCACGCAATATAATAATGGTACTATGGCGCATTACTTGGAGTGTAATAGAATGAGGAGGCTTTTGTAACGACATTAGCATTGTGGAACTAATTATATTTTCGATCATTTTATATTCTGTTTTGTTGCTAGAAAAATTGAGTTTTGTCGTTTTATTCTTAGTTAATGAAATATCTTATGAGATTATTTTCAAAATAATTACTTCATATAAAACACCAAATTTATATACTATCAAATTATTTGAAACACGGTAATGTCTGCACTTATACTGGGTGTCCAAGGATTTACCTATGGCCTTAAAATAGTTTTATACAGAATGAAAATCAAACATATTTACATTTAATTATGAAAAAGGGTGCGTCTTTCAATACATTCTCCGTAACAGTGGTTAATAACTCTGACATGTCTGCACAGAAATTATACTTGAGTTGCTGAATTGTCTATAATCTCTACACATTCCATAAGGTATGCAACAGCAAAAAATGACAATGAGGAGTCAGTTTAGGAGAATGCGGTCACCATAAGATTTTGTAATTTCAAGAAATTAGATGGATGGGTTAAATCCAAAATAAAATTCCATGATTTTTGTTCTTTTTTCCGTTATGAATTTTTTCATGGGTTAATATAAGTTCTGAAATAAAATAAAAATATGAAAAATCCGACTTTTTAAAATACCGAGGTTATTTTCAGAATATTGTATATACATTTAGATTTGAAATTCATTCAAAATACCATATTTTCCTTGAATATATAACATAAACAATTTAACCCCATACAGACTAAAGATGAAGTGATATCTTTTGTGTTTTACAATTATCACAAACGTGGAGAATTTCGATAATGTAGGAATTTCCATTCTCACGAACACTACCGTGTTCCTATTCAATCCTGTCTTGTTGGTATGCTTTACCAGTTTCAGAATTCGGGGTACCGGTCTCTTTAGCAGTCAGAAATTGGCATGCTAATTTTCGAGTTGTACAGGCTTTTTCTTATTTGAAAGTTTGGCAGGGCAATTATCCTATCTGTTTATCACTTCAAATTAAGAAAATATCTAAATATGATTATTACCTGCTTGTGAGTTGTGTTTAATAAACTCGTCAGCGAGTTCAATTTCTTATACCATTGTTTTTTTTTTCGTGATATTGTATAAGACTAAAGGGCGCTCAGTAAATATTTGATGTCATGAGTATTTAAGAATTTGAGTTTCTCAATATATCATTAAAAAAAATCAAATTTCAATACTTATTTTTCCCCGGTGAGATCCTTGTGTTGGTTTCTTTTTCTATACGTCGCGTTCCTTCACTGTTTTCATAGAAAGTGCTCGGACGAACTACATTTCTTTGTTTGGCCAGACCTAACCTTCGAGGCTATGACCCCTCATGCCACTTACATTGCAGTTAACGACCCAAATTCTTTCCATTTCCCCATTGGTGAGAAGTAAGTTTCACTCGAACTTAACTATAGAACAAACTCCCAAGATCACTACAATCATAACCTGTTTCGCCTCCTATCCGTGTAAACTTCCCCTTAACGTAACTCTCTACCTGAAATGGTCCCCGTTCTTTGTAGATAGAGAATCTTACTGTAAATAAACATTACCGATGGTTGCTTTCTAAAATTTCTTGTCCCTTGTAACTCGTAATAGCTTTTGTCTTTTGGCCATCTCTCCTATACCTTGCTCCACTCAATCTCGACAAATAATTTGTGTGTTGCTTTACTCTGTCTCAGTTATCTTCAATCTGTCCTGTGAGTATCAAATTTTCCAATCCCTACATCCTTATTATGTGTCACATAAACTTGTCCTTTCCTGATATAACTGTCGTCAGGTATTTTATCGCCAAGTAAAGTATTCTATTTCTCATCAGATATTATCTATTCAACAAAAAAGTAAGAACAAGAAACCTTAGAAGAAGTATATAAATCTCTGGTATGGAAGATATAATTCTTGTATGCCAACTAGAAATACGAAAGGGTTTTATTAAAAAATAATAATTGGTTTATTGTTGAAATTTATACGTATATGAGCGTTTACATTATCTCGTGGAGTGATGTTTTTAAGTCCTAATTACAGCTAGGATTAAAAAAACATAAGTCATGGCACAGGAGTAAAGAAAAAAAATAAATGCGACATTTCATATATATATATATATATATATATATATATATACAGGGCGAT
Organism: Acanthosepion pharaonis; assembly: GCA_903632075.3. Classification (NCBI taxonomy): domain Eukaryota; kingdom Metazoa; phylum Mollusca; class Cephalopoda; order Sepiida; family Sepiidae; genus Acanthosepion; species Acanthosepion pharaonis. Next base: position 833,973 of record CAHIKZ030004263.1, read on the forward strand.
TGAAAAGTAACTCCCCATTTTAAAATACTTATCATTTATTTATTAACTGTAATTTTTACAAGAAATGGGTATGAGAGGAAAGCGTTTAGCATGAGCTTTTATTTAAAATTCAATATGTACACAAGCTTTTCCTACCAGCTTCTCAAGTCGGTCAGGAATCACGTCAACTGAATTAATCAAGTTCTCTTGTGATATTGAAAACATAACTTCTTGTAAGCGGCCTTCAATTTATTCCAAAGTCTTCTTTTGATATAGTAGACTTGTTCCTTTAATAACCCCAAAGAAAAAAAATAGGTGCTAAGTCATGGTTCCTGGCTGTCCACTCCTACATAAAATAGGGAGTTATTTTCCAATCACCCTGTATATATATAGAGGAGGCACGGTGGAGCAGTGGATAGCGGCTTGGATTGAGGAATCGCAGAGCCGAGTTCGAATTCCAGTCAAATCCATTACATTCACTTACGTGCTAATACCCTTGGGAAAGGTATGTATCCTCTTCATCTCCCTCCAGCTATGGGTAAAATAGCAGGACAGACTGGGTTCTATAGCCTTGGATGGCAACTGGTCTAGGAGAAGGACAACTCTGAATTCAAAACCTGCGGAGGGTCGTTTGGGAACCTTGTGGCATGCATTCGGTGCACCAGGTTTCTGTATTCGCCCCTCCAAAAAGTGCGGCTGGTCCTGCACAAGGCCTTCACCACTATAAACAAATCTCATGTGCCGGTGTCGGGATGTCGGTTTCCTGGGTACTTATCGGCCTGACTCTCATACGTCGAACGCGACGTGAGAGTCGATTGTGTGTGTGTGTGTGTGTGTGTATGGCGAACCAACAGATTGCGCATGAAATAATCCATTAGTACTTGAAACTTTTGTACATTCTGACTAGCTTTGCTGACTTAGATTCCAATATTTCTGGCGGTCGGATACCACAGCCCGTCCGGTGCAGCTAATATCGATTAGGTCAAATATAATGTTTTTGTTTGCCGAATTCTGAATGGCAAGAGTCCTGGTTTATCTAGATTGTCTTTTCTGCATATAAAACAAGAAAACATTTTCAGCATAATTGAGAAGTAGCTCTGGCCCATTCCGCATAGATTTCCACCAATGTTCCTTCTCTATTACAATTCTGATCGATATATCCAAATGCTACACTGTTACTGAATACGGAACTCTAATTTGTTAGATATCGATTACCTTTACACGAATAAGCCCTAGCTGCCGAAAATTAGACACTGTTTTAACCTTTTTTTTTTATCAGATTAGTTGGTCGTTCATGTCACATTATTGTAGGTAAGTCATGTTTAACGAATTGTAGTAAAGTGTATTTTTAGCTTTCAAGTACATATGGGGGACATTTAATTTTGTGAGATTTCATGATTTAAATGTAATTACATTTGTTTAATTATTTCGACAACACCTAATGAATAAATTACAATTATGCGTAATTAAGAATTGACTTGTAATCTGTGAATAGGTCGACTTGCATTAAAAATATATATATCGCAGTATTCAAGAACATAGAATTTCAGTATATTTATCAGATGTTATCCATAAATATAAAGTGAAGACATTTTGAAGTAATTTAAAGTATTTTTTAATGTTTTTATGCTAAAGTTAATCTAATAGTTTTTACACTAAATTACATCTAATAGATTTTGTACTAAAATTCACCTAATAAAATATTCGATCGACCCTCCAGATAGAATCTTATGGTTATGACGAATGACGTGTGTCAAAAGATGTGGTAGCATAATGAGGATAGTGAGAATAAATAAAGATTGACACTTCACTTGAAAATATCAAGATTAATGTGTTCAAGGAATGCATAAACCTTAGAATTTTCTAATGGTTCTTGCCTACGCGGTATGTCCTCCCCACATTTGGAATACAGAGTTAATGCGATTCAATTCACTGGAAGTAGTATGGCCTTTCTTGGTTGGAAAGGTCTGAATTAGTGGAGTTAAGCATGGAGATTATTGGAACATTTGCCACATATATAGATTAGCGAAGGCATTAAACGGTGTTACAATAATAAACAGGTTGCTGAGTGAAGAATAAGCTTTTCACCACAAGACCGCGTAAATAATTTGCTAGTGATCGTAATTGCTATCCGACAACTTGGTTAGATATTCTAGATTAAACATTTAAAAAGACAGGTTACTATCGAAGAAAAGTTTATTCTCTCCATTTAACCCCTGTATGGGCATTAATATATCCGCGATAAAATAACATCGTTGTTCAAGGACGGAATAAAATGGCTGAAGAGGAAAAGGAATGACGAGCCTTTGTTCTCAGATAGACTTTAGGCTACTATGGCATACACAATATATATATATATATATATATATATATATATATATATATATATATATATATATATATAAGCAGAGACAAATATATTTACATACCAGAGTATAAGGAGACAAAAAAAACGAATGGTCTTACATATAATATGGAGACACTACTGTTTCTGGGGAAGCCATGTTTAGGAATCCATAATCAAACGGATTCGATTCATCAATGTCCCAGGCGAGAACATTCCACAAACATGCTAAAACGAGTCTAGGGTTTTCTCAAACTGAGGACTGGGAGCTTGAGTTTCTTTCGATATCTGGGAAAGATGTACTCCCAAAGGGAAACGGCTACGGGTCAGTAAGCTGCTGGGGAGGCAGATTTAACCTTTGCCCGAACCAGCGTGGTGGGGAGGTTGCTGACTCAAAAAGGCAATCTTACGGTTTAGTTACTGAAAACAAATTGAATTTTGTTTCCGCTTTCGTTACTGTATGGAGTGACGTAATTAAGCAGTTGTCACTTGACCATTGTGACTTATCTCCACCAAAGGGAGATAATCGCCTTTTGTAAACTTAAAAAAAACATGGATAATTTTTATATTATCATCCATATAAGCATTAAACAATTTCCTGCCGAAAAATTGTTTTGATGGTGTTAGAGTTTGGTTTATTATTTGTTCTGTGGGCTGTAAGGAAAAATTGAGCGGAAATAATTGCATCTGCGGAAAACTGACATGATTTTATCAATCCATTTTATATTTATATATATATATATATATATATATATATTATATATATATATATATATATAGTGTATCAAAAACAAATTTACGAACATTGGGGCAAATGAATGAAAAAACAAAGGCAAAAGGCTATATAACAAATATTTTAGCAAATCGTTCGTTTTGAATTGAAGTTTAAAGAATGATAAGCCTCAATTTTTGTTAAAAAAAACCGGGGAGGTTTTCTTTTACCGCAATTTACGCTAAATTCATAATAGCAATATATTCATCATTTGTTTTCAATAATATTTTTTAATATTTAATAAATGTAACTTATAACAACAGTAAACAATTAACAATTGAGTCTTCCCTTCCTTATGAGTGATGCGTGTTTGGGTGATCATGTCGCTTTTCATGATTGACTTGGCAAAAGAATTCTCTCAGTAGCATTTTAGTACTTTCTCCTCTCGACTGGTAGCCAACCAAGCCTATAGGACACAGTCTGCCGGGCTATCTATAAATGAAGAAGAAGATAGATTCATAGTTTCTCCAAGGTTACTCGCACGTAAGTAAATGTAACGAACTCGGCTTTCCGATGTCTTGTACCAAGCTGCTATTCATCACAGCAACAGTATATGTAAGCTTAGAGCAGCTGATATCCTAAAACGTTCAACCATCTATCTACTGACCAGGCTTAACTTCGGTGATTGGACGAGAACTGGGGTTTCAACGTGATCGGATGAGAATCGCTCTTTCAACGTGATATGACCGTAAGCAATCCTTGATTGGCGGAATGAATAAAAAAGATATTATCAATATTACATACATGAAAATTAATAAAAATGTTAACTAATGAAGTTATATTAATTTAATAAGAGATTATGAGCAAAATTTACAATTAAAATTAAGAATACATTCGTTAGGCGCAATGAACTTGGATTAAATTATTTTTTCATACGAATAATCATCGGCAATGCATGAATGAATGTGATAGGTATAGAATAGGAGACGATGCATATAAAACAGTAATACCAGCATTTGATGGATTACTGTACTGTACTGTACTGATGCGGCATTCACCCTGGGCGGATTGAGCCGGCTTCTTCCTGTTATGAGAAGAAGATTCTTGGGATAAATTACAGAAGTAGGGTACCCAGGCCTACTCGAATAACGTTCTTGCTTGCCGCGGGGTTCCCACAGACGCAGAGACAGGAACGACCAGAAGCCGCCAGTTACCGATGCAGACGCTCCTTGGATTTTCACCAGAGCCCTTGTTAGCCGGCGTGTGTGTCAGACCTGTCCGCCTTGGGTGGCCCTACCAGGAACGAAGTTCCGGGCGGCATAGCTCTGACACTACCGTTTACACCCACCCACCGACTGTGAGGTAGGGTTGGACTTTGGGGCTTACAGTACCAGGTGTTCCCAAAGCGGTCCCCATCTAAGTACTGACCTGGCTCTACGATGCTTAACTTCGGTGATCGAACGAGAACCGGTGTTTCAGCGTGATTTGACCGTAAGCTAGCGTGATTTGACCGTAAAATTTGATGGATTCAATACATAACAGTAGGAAGAAGAGTCATTTATTGTTAAATAGAGATCCCGAGATACGATCTACATATATACAAACATGCATTAATAAACACAGCAATTATGTGTGTGTGTGTTCAGGTGCGCGCGTGTGTTTGTTTAAAATGACGAAGAAGCAATAATTTTGCAATATTTTGATTCAATTTTCTTGATTCCTTGCAAAATTTATTTTGTATGTTTAGAAATTGAACATAGTGTTTTTTTTTTGTTTTGTTTTTTGTATCGGGAGCATTCACCTAGTAGCAAATTCAGAAGCACTTGGGAAAACTATGGGACATTTTATAAATTCAGTCAGTTGCCAAACGAACAAAAACAACAAACATTAAGTTGAAAGAAATAGTTACAAACCACATAATTAACTTGTTGAAAGGAAAGATTGCTAAACATATATATATATATATATATATATATATATATATATATATACCCATACTGATATACACGCTTACACACATCATACTCACTCACTCGCTAAGAACCAAATAACACACACATACTTAACAGAGATTCCAAGGAACCAATGAAACTGTCAAAATGACCAAGGGAATTCAGAGCAGCATGAATACAGCCAGCTCTTATCTCAAAAAACAACTTAAACGAGACTGTTTGACCAACACAAAGATTAAACAAAATTTAAAAAATAAAAAACAAATGAAAACGACAGACAAAAATTTCTTTTATCCATCAAGACATTCGTTTCTGTAGTTCACTGCTACCAGCAAGCAGAAAATTATTTTTCTTCTGATGATGGCCATGTTGGCCGAAACTAGTCGAGGAATCTAAATGAAATAATAATAAAAACGAAAGAATATCAATATACAACCCAGTGTGTCTGAAGATTTGAAATTTTAATATTTTTATTGTTCTATATATATATATATATATATATATATATATATATATATATATATATATATATATATATTTGTCATTTACCCCTGAAGATGATCTTAGAAAAGATCGAAAGTACTTGAGTTACAAAAACACGTCAGCACCTTCCTTGTTGAATTTCATCTTAACAGCAAGAAACTGATTAGACAACTGGAAAAGATCAGTATACAAATACGTAGACGCAATATGACTCTATTATCAATGAAAGTTGTTTGAATGAAAGTATGCGATCACAATATTCATATATATATATATATATATATATATATATATATATATATATATATATATATATGTGTGTGTGTGTGTGGATTTTTTGCGTGATGCTTGATGAAATATGTAACTTGTTTAAGATTACGTACATGATTTGCGTACAGAGAATGATAAATGTATCGACAAACATATTGGCCGCATCAAATATAGTCAAATTTCAAGAATTTGGAATATTCTTCTGCAGGAAACATGGCCATTCATAATCAAAGACATCTATATAATAAGGCAATATAACTGCCACTCGAAATAAATTAGAATTCATTTCGAGTTCTGCATTATTCGTTTGGAAACCAGATGTCATAGGCAAGTTTGGATTTGCTTAAATTCAGAAAGAATAGACAAATAAGTTTTTAACATAGAATCACACACAGGAGCATACACAATATATATATATATATATATATATATATATATATATATATATATATATATATATATATATATATATTTACAGGTACTTCAAAAGAAACGCAATCTTTAAGATTTTAAATGAACTTTTAAAGATGAAAAATTATTTTTTTTATAAGTTTATATATATATATATATATATATATATATATATATATATATATATATATTTCTGTGCGCGTGAGTGTTGTGTGTTCTGAGTGCATCAGTATATCTATAACCTGATATAGTCATATAGCGTTAAAGCACCGGTTTCCGTACGAACACCGAGAATAATCAACGTTGTGCCTGGCCAGTGCCTAGATGGGTGACCGCTTGGGAATACCAGCTACTGTAAGCTTTGTTGTGTGGTTGGTGTAAGAGATAATGGCACGGAACTTAGTTCCAATTTAATTTGTCTTTGTTATATTAAATTACGCACAAACACTCTTGGGAAGGGTATGAATCCACCTCTCCTCCTCCCAGCTATAGGTTTAATTAGTATAAATTGTATAATTAAAGCATTGTTATCTAAAAAATTCTTAGAATCTAAAAGATATTTCCCGGCTTCAAATAACCTGAAAAGTGTTGATATGCCGTAGAAAACGAATGAAGCAAACAACCATGGCATTTGTTTATGAATTATTCGGTGGAAATATTTTCCTCTTTAAAATAAATGCTATGTTGTTCATTATTCGGCTATAGATTTATTATTTGTCTTAATTCGATGTATATTTAATGTATTTGCAGGTTTTAATGTTACTGTTGTTCAGATCATTTCATATCTCCACACACGGGGAAGGAATATGATATCACATTTCTTTAGGAATATAACGGTCTTTTACAAGATTATGAAGCAAGGAAATCTAACTTAATAACATAGCGATTAGAATGGTAATGACAATATTAACCGTTCCACTACAAGGAAACATGTCGCATTCATCGACCGGGCAGTCGATTCTACTTTCAGTTGAAGTATGTGAAATCTTTCTCATAAATATTTTTCTCTGGAAAATAGATTTTTCAAATCCAAATAGATATTATAGCTCTTTCAAGTACTGATGGTGAATTTCCTTCCTAAACTTTTATATGAAGTATTGTAAAATAACATCTTTATTATGTGCTATCCATTTTAGTTGTTTCTGTTGTTGGTAGTTCTCAAGTGATGTGGTTACTGTTATTCATTTATTTAAGTTTATTGTTTGTGTTTACTCAGCGCAATTCTGCACTGTTCAAAGATGAATAATATTTTCCCCAAACCCTCAGGCTTCACTCGCACAAAACCTTTTCTTACCATTGATCGAATGTATGCAGCTGAGGATTTAGATAATTCTGAACGGATATGGTGTCATGCAAAAAAGTCTCCATCTGACGAATGGATTTAGGAACATGATCGGCACATAGACTTTATTAAGTTTTTCTCGATTGCGTAGGCCGGCAGTTGAAATAAACACTGCTTAAAAAAAATACGGACCGTCTATTTAAATACGGGTATCTACAAACAATTAGGTTTGAAATGATAAACGTATATCGGATTAAAAAAAACATTACACCAGTGTAACCCGAATATAAGAGAGTTGACGGGACCGGAGAATAAGTCTCTTATATCTGGGTTTCTCTTATATCCAGGTTTGGTCAATTTATATGCATTAACACATGCTCTATTTCGGGACCAGAGAAAATCTCTCTTATATCTGGGTTTCTCTTATATCCGGGTCTCTTATAACCGAGTTACACTATATATATATATATATATATATATATATAGATAGATAGATAGATAGATATATATATAGATATACATATATATATATATATATATATATTGCTGATATTCCCTGAGGGAGTGGACTGAGTCATTGCCGGAGGGTTTGGCTAAAATGATGTAGAATCAGGGATGCTGAATGTAACATCAATCAGCTAAAGAGACAAATTTTTATATTTGTATTAACCCTACATTAATATACATTCATACGCACACACCCATATATATATATATATATATATATATATATATATATATATATATATATATATGTGTGTGTGTGTGTGTGTGTGTGTATTCCTGAGAAAAAATAATAAAAGAAGAGGAATCAAGACAGAAATTAAAGCATTCAGATTGAAATAGCGAATAAAACATCCAATGAAACTGTTTAAATTGATGGTAGAAAACGCTATGGGAAGGAAAATATAAAGCTGAGAATTTGAGGAAAGTTGTGGAGCGCCATGATCGCTCAAGACATGAAGAGACTAGACAAGAAGAAGAATAAGATTCAGGGAAGGGGAAAAGGGCTCTGTAGAGGTGAAACAGAATTTAAATTCCATCAGCATTCTTCAGTCGTGATTTGGGAGACGGAGTTTAAATCGTGCCAACTTGTTATGAAATGTTCAACAATTTTTGAACATTTTTTTTTTATTACAAGGCATTACATAAAACCCCGACATCACATTTCTGCAGATTTCAACTGCGTTGCTTTTGTTTGCCCAGTATGTGGAATGCTATGTGTGTTTTAAGCTGGTAACAAAAATCATCGACAAACACACGTAAGTCACAAAAAGCGAAATTTGTTGGCTATACTGATTGAAGACTCTAGCACATTAAGTGTATTTGGGTAATACTCTCTAATTTAAACTGATTGATTAAAAACCAACGGATGTCCTATATAAAAGATATTATTTTCTAAATCTATTTCTCAAGGTTTCAGACAATTTTTCTTGCCGTCAGACTGACTACACTCACAGGCACACACATGTATGTGTGTGTGTATGTACACACACATACATACACACATACAGGGTGCGATGGGTAAATTTAGGTCTAAATCAGGCATAAATGAAAACTCTCATTTTAAAAGATATATTTACCAAAATTACACAAAAATATCTTCAAATACTTAAGAGGAAAATTATGGTTGAAATGTGTGATTGAAGCCAATGGCGATTTTATTCGCCACTGACTTCAACCACAGCCTCCAGGCAACTTTGGAACAACCTGCATCTCTTCCGGATGGTCTCTCTGTTTAAGTTGTGGAATGCTGCCATCATCCTTGCCTTCAGTTCATCTTTGGTGTTACAAGGAGTTTTGATCGTCTCTCGCTCAAATGCGCACATACATAATAATCAAATGGGTTGCAGTATGGGGAGATAAGTGACAAGATGTAATCGATCTTGTGGTTGCAGAAATTGTCTGGTAGCTATAACTGGTTTCTCCTGATTGTGCATTATGTTGTAGAGTTCTGTTCCCCAAAACAGCAGCCACCCTCTTGACCCAAGGCAGTACTAACTGATGTAGGCCTCCGTGTTAAGTTTGAGGCCATGTTGGAAGATGGAGACATAACGTCGCCATTACTAGTGATCGCTTCAAATACCTTCGTAATCAACATAAGACTCATGCAACTCTTTCCGAATTCTTTTCTATCCTCAGACTGACAGCGAAACACACTGAAATGTTCGTACTGGAAATTCCGGTGCGAATGCCAAGCAGTATATCATGCCGGTTTCAAATTTCTAGCGGAGTGAATTATGTCATAGTGCTTTTTGTCTCATGTACCCTACTGACTCTACAATACGGTGCAGTCGACAAACAACGCGCATACGCGAAATTAAAAGTTTAAAACCGATGAAAATTTACCCATCGCGCACATATGGTGGGGTGGGGTCGAATCTTGTTGGAGGGCGTATTATTCTTTAATAGGATTTCTGAAATATTCAGACAGGTAGACGAAAATAAAACTCTCTACTCAAATAAAATAAAAACCTCTACGGTTATGCACAAAAAAAAAAAAAAAATAAATTATAAATTGATAAGGATATGTATGAATAAATGTGTGCCTGTGAATATGTAAATTTGTAAATATTTACCGGAAACAAAGAACATAGAAAAAATAAATAAAAATTCTTTAGTTGATCTTCAAAGAAATTTGTATAGAAATAAAAATGAGTGTACTAAAATATTTGGAACCTGAATGCGAAATGGTTTCTATTCCTAAAATATTTTTAGTTTGGTCATTTGGTCCGATATTGAAATGACAGTCAGGCCGAGAAATTTTCATCACCGCAGGTTAGATAGGAAAATCAGACAGTGATTGTGACTTCGCTGTCCAGGGAGACAATGCACAAAAGTCTTTAAAAAAATGAAGATAGGTTCGGAAAGAGTGAAAGAGAGTGTAAAGATCTTTACATCTGTATATAGAAACATCAAAATAATTCTGGCATTACTTATGAGCGAGTGACAATGACAGGTGCTGCTAAACACGAACTAACGATATTTAAAGTAAAAATGGGGCTACAGACATTTCTCGTGTCTATCTCTCTACTTACCACACTTCAACGAAAATGGGAAAAAATCGAAAAAAAAGGAAATCAATACTCAAAAGCCACTCGCTGATCTATCTGGTCTGACGCGGCACTTTACGATACAACCGACAATATTGTCAGTTCTGCGCATAAAAGACATCAACAGGCCACGGTGAAATATAGGCAAAGTATATATCGACATATTGTTTAATACATACGTTAATATATGTATACACCTACACACATCTAGGCATTCATATATATATATATATATATATATATATATATATATATATATATATATATATATATATATATATATATGAGAAATAAGTTTAAAATCATTTTCTTGTGAGAAAATAATGTGAGTTTTAAAAAGAAATTGTGGAAAAATTTTTTTAGTCAGAAGATGCTAATGCGGGTTGATTTTAGACATGAATATATATATATATATATATATATATATATATATCAATATATAAATATATTATATGTTTGTGGAAAATATATATATATTTATCAGAATATACAGATATATAATATGACTTTGATACACACGTATGTGCAGACATGAATATATATATATATATATATATATATATATATATATATATATATATATATATATATATATATATGGGTTATATGTTTTGTGTGTGTATGTCTCAGTCTCGCTTTCTCTCTCTTGACACACACACACATATATATATATATACATATATATATATATATATATATATATATATATATGGGTTATATGTCTCAGTCTCCTATCTCTCTCTCTTGACATATATATATATATATATATATATATATATATATATATATATATATATGCAGCGATGGCAGATAACATCAAAAGTCACCTTCCTGACAAATCGATCATGTTCAGACAGCGAAAGTTTTAATCACTCGGCCACGTTCTTGCATAAAATTTAATTCATATATATATATATATATATATATATATATATATATATATATATATATGTGTGTGTGTGTGTGTGTGTGTGTGTGTGTGTATGGTGCGTGTTTTGAACAATAAAAAGTATAATAATTTTCAGAGGCACTGGTTTGTATATTAACATTTTTTGTTTTAGTCTTTAAATTAAGTTCCTCGACTAATTTCGGCCATTATGACCATTATCAGGAGAAAAATCCCTGCTAGTTGGTAGCAGTGAACTACAATAGTGAATGCCTGTCTCTGAAGAAAATGAACTTTATTTGTACTTTTCATTTGTTTTTTATTTGTTTTTTTTTGGGGGGGCGGTTATCGTTAATTTTGTTCAGTTCTTGCTTTGATTGTATGGTCTCTTTTAAGTTGTTTTAAAAAAAAGAAAGACCCTGGGAGATTCCTGAGTCTCAGAATTCCCTCCTTGGTCATTCAGTTTTATTGGTTACTGAGAGAGGGTGGCGTATGTTAAGTGTATGTTATCTTTTAGTTTTTTGGGAGTGCGTGATATGTGTATGTCTATATATTTGTGTGTGTATATGTGTGAGACCTCAACACCTCTGCGAACATGCCTGTCCTGTGTGGGTGAGAAATGTGGTTAGGGATTGCTTTACGGGATTATATATTAATTCTAACCGTCTTGTTAAATTTGTGATTAAATCCGTCGGGACAAAGAGTTTTGAGGCGCAAAATCCATTTGTCTTCATGTTCCTCTATTATTTTTCTAAGGTTATCTTTTCTGTCTATTTCCATTTTTCAATTATAATGAATTTTGCATGGCTTTTAAAATCATATTTTTCTAGGAGGAAATGTTGTTCTATAAGTTTCGTATATATTTCGTAGGGAGCCGTCTTGATCTGATTCCGATAATTATTAATTCTTTAGTGAAAGTGCCATTCAGATTTCCTCACATATTGTTTCTGTCATAGTGTGCATTCTAATAAGTAAATGACTTCTACAGTTAGAGATTTTGGTAGAATTTGAAAGTAGTTTTAGTGATTGACCTAGTAAACGAATTGGTATGTCTAATGTGGTTTCCTTTGGCAGTTACATGTTTGGGGAAAATCCTTTCGTTTTTATTCTCCGTCTATTACGGGTTACCGTATCATCTGAAATTTAGTTACTACTTATTGTTTCCTTAAGGTTTTTAGGTCTAAGATATGCTAGAAGACCAGGTTCCCGACTGAAACAGACTGGTGTTGACTTCAATACCCACTTATCACCACACACACACACACACACACACACACATATATATATATATATATATATATATATATATATATATATATATATATATATATATATATATATATAAGCAAATATATGGATATAGATCTGACAGTATGAAGAAAAATATACGGGAAAAAACAAACAAAAATCCTAATATACAATTATGCTGTTTTAATGTTAATATGTCAACGTCGGACGTTTTCGGTCTAATAAACCATCTTCAGGACATATTCATAAAATATAATTAACATTATCAATTCAACATGACAAAGACGATTTTATGAATATGTCCTGAAAGATGGTTTATTAGACCGAAACGTCCGACGTTGATATATTAACATTAGAACAGCATAATTGTATATAAGGATTTTTGTTTTTTTTTTTATATATATTATATATATATATATATATATATATATATATATATATATATGTGTGTGTGTGTGTGTGTGTGTGTGTGTGTGTGTGTGATTTTAAATCGGATATACTTGTAAAAAGGACAATATGAATATGGAAAAACTTATCTTAGCCGACGCGTTTCGTCCTCTGATGGACTTTATCAGCGTAGATGTACGTGTGTGAAAACTTCTGAGCGTCAAGGAAACATGATAGAAACAAACAGGAAGTTAATGGTTCATTGTATTTCTTCAATTTTTAAATAATTATTTTTTTTCTATATTGGAATGAATATTGCAGAAAAAGGGCTCAAATTTTATGTTTTTTTTGTTTTTTTTGTTCAAATACTTTTGATCATCTTGATACTTAGCAGGGACTAAGTATTTTCAATATCGTAGGCAAGAACTGTTAGCTTATGTGCAGGCATGTTTCGGAACTTTACTTTTTAAATTCAAATATTTATGTACCATATAATAATGTAATATATAAAACAATTTCGTATAGCACTATTGTATACGTATTTTAATTATTTTATCGCATTTTAAATATTTTGTGCATAATTTAACATGTTGTCTCCTGTACTGAAATATATTTAGTTCGTGTTGTGTCTTTGCATAATAATAATAATGATTAGATTATTTTAAATATTTCTTTAAATTGCTTGTTTTATATCAGGTATTGTTTGTCTGATGTACAACAGTTCTGACTTTTAGTTTAAACTCAAATAATTTCAAAAAGGTATCTTATGATTTTATATGGCGTGTTACTTGACGTGGGCGATCATGGCTCAACAAAACTTTCTATGTTTTTGTAAGCGTTAATTAGGTTAAGCGTTAATTATTTTATTACATCAATGTTGTTAAACGGATGGTGGACCGTAAGGTTAAGAGTTTTAAGGCTACCATAGTTTTGGAAGCTTGTTTTATCCAGTTTATTTAAAACTACCGTGGCTGGGTGGGAGTAGTTAAACATTTGCCAATAAGATGTCGGCGTTTTTAACCTCGAGCTTTGTATCAGTCAATTTGAGTGTCGTCTTTTCTACAGTCAATTTGCGTGACGTCTTTCATACAGTTAGGCATATTTTAAAATGCAATCTCCTGTGTTGACACATATTTAACCCTTCTAGTTTCTTAATAATATAATAACTTTGATTATTTAAAATATTCTTTAAAGAATGTATCTGTTGTATACCAAGCTCACAGTGCCTGATATATAAGAGTTTTAATCTTTTATATGCTGTGTCCCTTTAGGACGTTGCCGATCATGGCTCTCCAAAACATCCTATTTTTTTGTAGCGATATGCGTCGTTTTCTCGTTACTCTTCCTTAGACCCCTTGTCCTGCCATCTGTTAGCACGAGCCCCTTAGGTAGGTTTAAACTTACGATCGAATCCTTCAGCTGATAGACGCGTGGGCAATCATGCAGTAGATTGGCATTTCTTTCTGCAGTAGACAAGTTTCCATCTAAGGCTATAGAACACGATCTGTACTGCTATTTACCCATAACTGGGTGGAGAAGAGGATTCATACCTTTCCCAAGGGTATTAGCACGTATGTGGATGTAATGGATTCGATTGCAATTTGAACTCGACTCTCTGATTCCTCAATCAGAGTCACTATCCATTTCTCCACCGTATTAAAATATTTATTGTTTATTGGTCTGTGATTAAACCGGATCCTCCAATCCTCTCAAAATTTGGCGAAGAATGTAGGTAGTAATTTTTTAAAGACAAAACAGTTAGAATTATCAAAATCGGAAGAACACGAATGAGTTAATATTCAGCTAACTAACGGTTATGACTTAATAAACTCACCGTGGAGATGACAACAGTTAGCCAATCTCATATCAGCCTTATAAAAAAAAACATAGCAGCACTCAGGTCCGGTGCAAGTGTCTCATGCACCATGAATCTACTCAACTTTCATGATGTAGCATTCATATAAAATGCACATTTCATTTGAACCTGATTATATACAATATAGATGAACAACTTAACTAGAAAAATTGAAAATAAATACAATGCATCTAAATACAAATTTACGACATAATAGATCAGTTCAAATGTAAATAATTCAACAATGTTATGCGGCAATTTTTAACATCAATTGAGGTATATCTTGTTAAAAGTTGTATAGTTTTAACAATTTCAAAATTATGGATAAAAATAGCGCATTTTTTATAGTGTTTTTGAGACTTGGGATTAGTAAATCTAATTCACGGATTTGAATAAAAAGAAAAATCCCAGAATTACGTCAAAATCTGCGAAACTCATCCTTTAGTAGTCAGTTGTGCTCACTTTAATTTATAACGTATATAAATATAGGTAAAAATAGGAAATGTTGGTAAGATACTGAGGGACAAAAAGCTTTGCCTAATTAGGCTTGAGCCCCATCCGGTTGATACGCTCGGGTGTAATAAGCACAGTCAGTTAGTTATATGCCATGCGTGATACACGTTTAGGCGATATTGTATCTTTCGATACATGACTGACGAGGTAGTGCGATGCCAAGTCTTTCTGCGGTAGACCAGTTGCCGTCCAAGGCTATAGAAACCTGTCTGTTCTGCTATTTAACTATAGCTGGGGAGGATTCATACCTTTCCCAAGGGTATTAGCACGTAAGTGAATGTAATGGATCTGACTGGTTTTCGAACTCGGCTCTCCGGTTTCTCAATCCGAGCCACTATCCTCCCTGCAGTACTAAAATGAACAGAGTATTTTTATTTTATTTCTATGACTGATCGAAAGGCAATGTGATAATTTCTTTTTAAATCAATTTAGGCTAATTTGTGTAAACAACATGTAACATTCAAATAGATGATTTTATTCAAGATGCATTATATAAATCGTAGAAAATAGAAAATTATAAATGAACAAGTTATAGCAGTCATATAATTTGGAAACCATAACATATATCAAAAGAGGTTTCTCTTTTAAGAAAGTCAAGAGAGCTTTTCTTCATTCATCGCACATCATTCATTTTGTTGAGTTTATTTCTAAGTACCAAAAATATATATATATATATATATATATATATATATATATATATATATATATATATATATATATATATATATATATATATGTTGAAAGTTGGGCAGAAACGAGACATTATTGATTTTTGATGCTAACAGGCTGTAGCAATCACTAAACATCAGAGATCTCAATATCGGTATTGTATATTTGCAAGCCTTCCCACGTTGTCCTTTCCATATAAGTTACGGCATTTATTTGATCTCCACACACATGATACATTACAGAAAACATCTGGTATCTATTTGACTGTAACACTCATCTTTCTTTTCAGCCAACAACTTCTCGGTATTATATGAAAAGAAAGGTGCGAGACAGAAACAATAAAACAGAACAGGAAGTGATAGTTAAGTACACGTTAGATATACTTTGTGAAACAGCAGTATGTCCAATAGTATTAGATGTGTAGTATGTGATTCAGGTCAGGAAATATCAGAGAGTTTAAAGCGAATTTAATATCAAGGAGGAACTTGTAATATAAGCATAATTACTTTATATCGAAAATACTTCGAGGTAGTCCTGATAAAAATTTTACCATCTATAAATACACGTCGAAAAGACAATATTACATCATCAAATTTTATTAAATTCATTATTAAAAAAAAATCTAACATATACTTAAATACCATGATTGGTATTGACATGAAAACTTCCCCAAATCAACATACAGACAAGCTTCAAGCATAAAAAAATGTCTACTAGACACACACACACATAACGATATAGTTTGGGGCACCTCGTGGTGGTGTAATGGCTAGCAAGCTAGTTCTCGCTAGAATAATTACGAATGAGTAGTGAGTTCGATCCTCACTGAGTACCCCTTACTTTCGGCACAGAACTGACTGACTGTTGCTTTAAAAACCGATAATAAGAATTGGAATAACATAGGATGATAGTGAATTTATACATTTCTTTGTTCTAGAGAATTTACAAAAATAGGAAACACTATTCATTAGATGGTTTATTTATAAGAATAATTTATAAAGACTTACTAAATTATTAAAATATGTGACCCAGCTATGAGGAAAAGCTTATTATCTAAATTTTTATAGAGTTTAAATCAATTGGTAATAAACCGAAGTCTTGCCAACCATTCAAATAAATAATATAATAAATAAATAGTGTAAATAAACAATCTATTAAATAAATTTTACTGTAAATTCTCAAGGACCATGAAAATGTATAAATTTACTTTCATATGTTTAGGTTTATTAGAATTCTAATTACCGCTTTTTAAAAAAAGAAACATGGCTGAAGAGTGAAGGTAGTTAAAAAAGCGGTGTCATAAGAAAAAAACGTTCTTTTTGGCAATCCGTTTTATTGCGGTCACGTTTATCCATGTTTCCTGAAAAATCGGAATAGCCTTATAGATTCAGTTGCTGAATTTCTTAATTTTTTTTATATCATAATAATGTGTTCAGTTCCTGGGCCATATTATACAGAATTCACCTCACTGAAGGATAGTGAAAAATGACTGAGTAACACTAAGTATGAACAAGAGAAGATATCCCAAGATATGAACAGCGAAATAAGAAAAATCTAACCACGTATATTAAGTAAATTCTTCAGTTTGAAATACCCTAAATGTTACTTGGATTGACAGACATCTGCAGAAACGTTGTGATTAAAACAACAAATATTAGGATAACTGTTTGAATGTAACTAAATACAATTATTATGTTATTTACAACAGCCTACTGCAGAAATAATACAGATGGGTTTATTAAGTCTTTTGGATATATGAAAAAAATTAATTCACATATTAAGCAACGCTTTCGTTTTTGATTGAAGTAACTTTTGATATCGTGTGCTGTTCATGATCGTCTGTTTCCATAATGGCCGAGACATTTAGAATGTGATGTGAAGAAAACCAAACTAAGGAGAGGAAATGTGTATTTGCGCTTGCTCTTGGGCATTACTATAAAGTAGATATGTTTAGAATTTAAATCTTTCAGTTAAATACACAAGGGAATATTGCAGTGCACTTGCAGTCATTTTGTAGGAAATTAGGCTTCTTAGGTTAAATGTTTTTCCGTAAAATATTTTGCAAAGAAGCCCGACACATTTGAAACATAATCTATTCAACAAAAACAGGAATAATATTATTATATGAATATTAAAATAAATAAGTAGTATTTAACTTCTACGTAATTTTAAGATAATTTGTGTAACGAGTGATATGTTACATTCAAAACTACCTCTATTAATGTGATTGAGAAATGCTGAATTGTTAGTTTATCATTCCATAAAGTGAAAAGAAAACTTACACAACGTCAAAATAAAATAAAAGTTTAAAGGTCTTCATATTTCGTTCAGCAAGTAGATTTTTTTTTCTCAGGGATGTGATAATTCTGAACCCGGTGTCAGAATTTACTATGACAGGAAATTATCTTTTTTTTTTTTTTTTTTTTTTTTTTTTTTTTTTTTTCATTCTGTCATATCATAAACTGCCATATCATAAACGCCATCGTCTGAGTTATTCCTCAAAATACTTGCACACAGCCGACCAACTTCAATCAGTTTTTGGCCTTTGCATGAATAGATGCATGAACTCTACGCAGCTAGAATGTTATTTTGTGGTTGCTGCTTTATTTATTTTAGAAAAAAAAATGATGAAAAAATGGTAGTAAAAATGATTAGTAATATGCGTATTATACAAATAATAAAAAATACATTATAATGTTGTTGCCATATTTCGTATACTGAGTAGATTAGTAGATTTTCCTATTTGCATTTTGTATGTTGATTAAAGTATGTTTGGACATATATGAGTATCAACAACATATGGTTTGCTTACAGTTCAATAGAGGCATAGTTATTGTGTGTAAAGTGCGTAGACATCAGTGCATGACTGTCATACCACGGTGTGTCTGTCTGAAAAACGATGACCAATAATAATAATAATAAAAACATTCTTATGCGTGAGAATAATTTACTCTGCATTTACAAATGTGGGGACACACTTCATCAAGACAAGATGATGTAAAGACGGTGTATGAAAACAAAAACACATGCAATTATTATGCATTTATTATATTTTAATCATTTCACTGCAAGAAAGCAGAAAAGGGGGGATGCAACTTGTATGCAAAGGGATACAAGGAGTGAAAGAGAAGTCTAAGTATGCGGAGGATTGAGGAATAGACAAAAGATGAACAAAATTCAAGAAAACGAAAGATTGACGTTGCATTTAAATTTTGAAGATTGTACTTATCAGGGCAGTAAACAAGTTGAAGGGAGTTCCACGGGTGGGAAGTCCGAGAAAAGAAAATGTTGGAGTACAATTTACTATTGCTTTTAGTTATTTTAAGAGTAACAGTCTGGTACCTAGATGCCGATCTAGTCGTACGCTTAAATTAATGTAGTCTGGACACCAGGAATAAAAGTTCGTCAGAGAGAGTTACTATGAAAATATTTATAGAAAAGAAAAATGAATACACGTCATATCAGTTAAAGTTTTCATCTAAAGGACCGTTCCAAGTGAGGAACAACGAATTGGAAACACCAAAACCAAGCAAATACAGAACTTTAAATAGATAGCAAATCTATTAATATAGGAAGGAAAAGGTGACACTGAAATTCGAAGACGCATTGATATAAGGGAGCATACCTTGGAAAGACGTAAAAATTTTAACAGAGATATCATATTAGAAACAAAGAATACTGAATTGGTATGTAATATCAGTCCTTCTATATGGCAGTGTATGACGAACAGTGTATGAAGAGACTTGCGGTAACAGAAATGCTGTTCTACAGAAGGATCCTGGGAATGACATGGACTGAACATTTGCGTAACGCAATAGTCTTAAAGAAAAATGGAAACAAAAATGACACTGGTATATAGAATCAGAAAGATACAAATGAAATTTCTAGGGTATATAATGAAGAAAGACGGCTTGGAGAATGTGGCACTTACAGCATATACAGAGTTCAAGAACGACAGAATAAATATAGAATAACCAACATAAAGGTTTTGTATATATAGATGGCAAAACGAAAGGACGTGACATATAGAAGAATATATATGTTTCCAGGTTTGTATTAATCTGATTAGAATTAAACGATGGAGAAGATTGTTATACCGAATTTCAAAATGAGCAAAGCGTAACGGATCGATAATCTGGTACTGATGATGATGATGATGATTGAGGATGACGATGAGGATGTTGCTTATCTCAGATCTTATTGAGAGCGGAGTATTTTAAAGCAATCAAGGTGATAATGAAGTGAATGAATTAAAACGCTTTGTACTGCATGTCTATAATTTCCGACAAAGTAAGAGCGTGGCGTATATTTTTTTTTTTTTTGTATCTCGTGTTTTCGAGATAACAGCTGGAAATAAATAAGGAAGACAAACTCGTAGGTAAGTAATGAAATTAAAAGTTTACTACACGGCACTTACAGTTAGAAATTGACCTCATGCTAACTCGGTATTTACCCGAAATCCACACAGAGCGGTATGTGGCACAAAGCCGGTTTAATGTGAGTTTTTTTCCGAGCCCGTAGGTCAGGGCAAAAATTCTCTGTAGAGCCTGTAATAACGTGGTCGGGTTTGTCTACCTCTCCCAGTCTCGTTTGTGTTCCTCTCTGCCCGAAGGCAGAGAGTTCGACAACCACTAAGAGCTTACCGCGCAGTTAAGAGTTAATGCTAACTCGAGATTTATTCCTCGAAAATACATCAATTGTGGCACAAGTCCAAAAAGGGGGAATGGTTGAGCTGGACCCTACTAACTCCCTTAAACCCTGCTAATCCTATTAACGTCCCATTCATTCGTTATTATGTACACATCCACCATAAAAACTCGTCTGTCATCATTCAATCAGACCTGATGCTAACTAGGTCTTTACTCGAGCTCCCCAAAGATCGGGATGAGGCAAAAGGCCGGTTCATCGTGGCTTTTTTCCGAGCCCGTAGTCCCGGGCACAAATTCTCTGTAGACTCTGTAATAACAGGGTTGGGTTTGTCTACCGCCCCAGACGAAACTGCCCATCTGGGTTCCTCTCTGTTCGAAGGCAGAGAATTCAACAAGTACTAAGAACTTAGCGCACTGCTTAGACCTAATGTTGATTGGGTATTTACCCGAGCTCTACACAGGACTTGATGTGGCACAAGGCCGGTTTAACGTAGGTTTTTCCGAGCCCGTAGGCCCGGGCAAAATTTGCCTGAAAGACCACGTAATAATAGGGCCAGGTTTGTCTACCTCCCCAGACGAGAGTCTGCATTCTGCACCATCTCCTCTTGGTCCTCTCTGCCGGAAAGCAGAGAGTTCAAAGAGCTTAGCGCACAGCTAAGAACTAATGCTAACACTCCTCAATTCCTTTTAACTCCGCTTGTATAAACGGACCATTTCTTTTATTTATATCCTATATGACAATTTTACAATAATATCAGTGCATATGTTATATTCGTACAGCAAAAATCCAGCATACTAAAAGTGAGTTTAATAAGAAATGACTTATTTGTATCCAATGACCATTCAGATTTTCTAAATAGAATTCAAGCAACTTTACACATATTCTTATATATTTCTAAAGGTAGTTGAATGAAGAGAGTATATATGTATCTTTTGATTTCTATCTTGCTCTCTCTTTACATACAGAATTATTTCTTATATCTTTCGATATGAAGATATTAAAAAGTATAGATGAGGTTAATATATAATATATAGAAAATCATATAATAGTGGGAGAAAAACGTACTGCAAATGGTAAATCGAAAAATTACAAAGAAAACTATTTTAAAAAAAGAAAGAAAAGACAGTCGAAACAACAATTTATACTATTTACATTGTTCGTGTTGTTTTCTCATATTTATTGTCATATTTCGGCCATAATATTCTCCGGTCTTCTTTAGGTGATATAAGTAGGAATTCTGAACCGAAACCTATACTTCGTCCACTGGGGTAGATTGTTCTAGTTCCATGTATCCAAGTCACATGACCCAGTAGATAAAGGCGTTGACTGAAGTAATGCAGTGACTTCACCCAAAGAGTTTTGCGTTCAATACTTGGCAGCGGTGAAGGAAAATTGGAGAGTTGATTTACTAAAGGGAAATAACTGAAAAGGCATAGAACCATCTACTCCAGTGGACAAAATAAACGTTCTGTTTGAAATTCCAAAGTATATCACATGAAATGTACAACGGGCGAAAGGTCGTGAATATGAGAACATTACGAACAATGAAATTAGTGTAAATAGTTACAATAATTAATCTCAGGAATATAGACAAACAAAAAGGACTGTCTTCATTACTCCTCCTGTCCTTGTTTTGTTATATTTGTATGCATTATTTTGAGGTCGCCTGGTCGAGTGGGTAGAACGTTCGATTTCTGAATATGAGACCAGAGTTCGAATCTCGCCACATGTCGATCCGTCAGAATTTGGTCTCTCGCGTGGCATCTAGAGTAGCGGTCCCAGCATATAGAAACGTTAGAAAGTTCCTGAAAACCATACCATGGAGAGATACAAGCCCTATGAGAGAACCTGGGTAGACGAGGTTTTTTCGCCGATATCACAGTTGATCGTAACCGACTATCTGATCGTATTGGGCTTGTTCAAACTATTGACCAGATAAATCTCTCTCTCTCTCTCTCTCTCTCTCTCTATATATATATATATATATATATATATATATATATATATATATGAAAATTTCTCCGATTTAACCAGTAGAGAAGACAATATTTATGAATAAAAATGACAATAGGAAAACTGGTAATTGCTGACGCGTTTCGTCCAATGTGGACTTTATCAAAGCAAAATACGAAAATGAAATTAAATGAACAACGTAACTAATAAAAACAAAAACAGAATGTACCTAGCAACTGGAATGTAGAGAAACGCTATTTTCATATTTTTTAACTGAAAAATAACGTCAGTATTTGTCACCTGTGGAGAATATTGTCATTAGCGTTTCTCTACATTCCAGTTGCTAGGTACATTCTGTTTTTGTTTTTATTAGTTATTTTTTCATTTAATTTCATTTTCTTTTTGCTTTGATAAAGTCCACATTGGACGAAACGCGTCAGCAATTACCAGTTTTCCTATTGTCATTTTTATTCATATATATATATATATATATATATATATATATATATATATATATATATATATATATCCAAGAAACCGTAACTAAGATCAGCTCAACATAATTGCAGTATTACCACAAGTGGCCTCCGTAGGTGTTGAATAAACACAAAGTCTCAGTGCATGCGTCTGCAGTAGAGATTGGATAGGCGTCAGAGCGGCCAGCCATCATATGTTCTAATAATACATGTTGCTATTTTAAAGCTAAATATATATATATATATATATATATATATATATATGTGTGTGTGTGTGTGTGTGTGTGTGTGTGTGTGTGTGTGTGTATGAGAGAGAGAGAGGGAGAGTGTGCGTGTGTGTGTCTGTTTGTATGTGTATATTATATTAATGTATAAACGTGAATGTGTGTTGATGTGCATGCTAGC
>CAHIKZ030004263.1:862500-890000 GCA_903632075.3 Acanthosepion pharaonis
CAAACAATTTTTCAGGAAATTAAAATCCTCATATCTGAATATTGTATCTATTCAATGACTGACTCATCGTTTCGATCAAAAATTCTTCAAGCTTCATCAGGATTACCTTGCGTAAGTCAATATGTTCCGCTCATGCAAGCTTTTCTTTAAAACTTTTTTTCTTCTGCATATTTAATGTTATTAAGATTATGTCCGACAATAATTAACCCTGATAGGAATTCTAATTCCATAGGTATCGCTTCACTCTAAAGGTTGAATTAGCTAAAATACATAAATATTAAAACATAATATAAAATTAATATCAACCAGTTAATGTTGGTAAAACTTACAGCACAATCTTCGTTTATGCGCCAAGTCACTTTAAGACCTTGAAGGTTCATAGCCCGCCATAACCTCCTATCACATCCAAGCAATTATTAGCTCTTGAATATGCCACCATTGCCACAAGCTATTTAGGTGTTATTCAATGTATTCCTCTGTCCCTATTACATATTGATTTCAGTATACAAGTGTCAAACGCAATTTCCTTATTATATATCATGGAATGTCTACTGTCTTGATTCTAAGTAAAAGGATACTTTTTTTTTATTTCTATTAGGTTGGTGCAAAAATAATGACGAAATGATGTCGTTTTTTGACGTTAAAAAATACGTCCAAAAATGACATTATTACGTCATTATTTTTGCACCAACCTAATAATTAAGAAATCCTCCTTGCTCTTATGTTCCCTCTATGGTATTACCAATCTCCTTCTACATAAATATATCTGTGTTTCCTGCAGTCGCCTCTTCATCTGGGAGGAAATTGTCCAGTATTCACTGATATAGTGATTTTCCAAGTGTTGCTTAGATGTGGCACAAGACCGAAAATAGTGGGCACCCAGTGAGGATCTAACTCGTTAGTAAATGTTTTAGCGAGACAAGTTTGCGAACCAGTACACCGCCTAAGAGGATTGATATTAAGTAGCAGTTCAGTATTTTATTTCTAACGAAATTTTACTGTTTTATCAGAGTTATTTAGTTATTGCAAGACAACTTTCAGTATTGCTATACTTATATAAAAATATTTTCTTTGGGTTTCATTTCTTATCAATAATTATTTATTAAAGTTACAGATAATAACTTGCTTTATGGTAGTCAGATTTAATGACAGCAAAACATTTTTTTTTTAGAAATAAGTTTCAAAAATATCAATCACAAAATAAATATATTTGATTAGCACAGTATACAATAAAAGGGAAACAAAAAAACATGTTAATTAGGGTTATTTCCGATTCCATAACCTTCATCAGCCTTCCATAGATTTTGATAATGTTTTAGCTATTTTGCCTTCAGCAGTACTTACAGAGGTTTTATTTTTTTTCTCTAATACGTTCTTTGTTTGCATACTGTCTACTATTCGTATGTCTTATACCTATAGTGTGACTTCAGGACTTGGACTATTATGTCTCTCCACAATTTTTTCTCTGTTTTAGTGCTTATTATTTTTTGTCTTTCGCTATATATTATAGTCCATGTGCTGCCAACCATTTGCCGAAGCTCGTTATATAGATTATACCCTGTTTTTCTCCTGCCCCTTCTGTCTTTCTGCTATTTCTCTTAATGCCTGTTACACCAACCTCTACGTAAGTTATTCACTGTTTTTCTCTATCCTTCTTGCCTTCAATATATCCCGTGTGTGTCAGATTCTCCGAGACATCTTTTCTGATTATGTTCCCTAGAAATTTCATTTGTCACTTACTAATGTTATGTATAAGTATCTTTTTTTTCTTTAAAAAATAGTTCATCCGCAGCATTCTTCTGCAGAACCACATTTCTATTGCTTCAAGTATCTTTTGTTTCTGTGAGTAGATTGTCCAGCATTCGCTGCAATTCAGGAAGATGATATTAAAATAACATTTCAGTACACTTTCCTTTATTTCTAATAAAATGCTACTGCTTTTTTTAATATTTTGCTTGTCTTTGGGAGGCATTATTTACTATTCCAATTCTCTTTCCGATTTCGGTGTCGTGTTTTCCTTCCTCTGCTTAAACACATCATAGATATTTATATTAGTGCAATTGCTTGATTCTGGGATCTCTAATTTGAAATTTGATTTTTCGGCACTTCCTTTGCTGAAAATCTTACAATTGTCTTCTTACAATTGACATCTAGTCCTTTCTTTTCGCTTTCCTTTACTAACTTCTGTACGAGTTCCTGTAAATTCCATCCTGTGTCTGCTATCAACATTGTGACATTTGCATATTTTATGTGGTTAAGATTATGTCCGCCAATAATTAATCCTGGTAGCAATTTACTTCTCTAGGGATCGCTTCACAGTAAAGATTGAATAGTCCGGCGTGAAGATACCTCCCTGTTTTACACCTCTTTTTATTTTTGTATGCTTACTGAATTCATTTTCGATTTCTATGCAGGCCGTTTTCACAAATATAGGTTCTTGATTATTTTAATGTCCGGTCCAAATATAGCAAGCTCCGCTGACAGTTAATGGACTATTTTTAACCTTTTAATATCTGGAACGTCTGGTAATCATTATATTCATTGGGAATGGTTGTAATCTTTCGTTTTAGCAAAGGAGACAATAGTATTTATATTCATCATTTAATTTCCTTAGACCCAATTCTCGTTGGTGTCAACAGGATTCTTGATAATCAATCTCTATTATCCCCTATCGTAGACAGCTCAATTTAATTTTGCTATTCTCATGGTAAAGCCATGAACGATGTTTTCTATCCGCATCTTTGTATCAGGTGCAACAATCTGACATTGATCATACAGTGATAGCTGCGAAATTCAAATGTGACAAGGCGCGACATCTCGGTCTTCTTTAGGTGTCCATGTCTCCGACTCCATAAAGGAACCGGAGTACGCAGACTTCAGTACTGGCAACTTTGGTTGAAAGCTGATTTCACGGTTCTGTCAGATACCGTTGAAGACAGCAAATGCTCTGTGGGCCTTGCTCATTCGTTGGTTGATATCGCGGCTTCAGTTGTTGTCGGGTGTGATGTTAGACACTCGAAATCGCTGAGTGCTTCGACTACGTCGCTCTTTGATAATGAAATTGAAAGTTAGACGAATAATACCAAATGCACTTCAAATCGGGATAATGTGAAGAAATTTTGTCTTGAAGGAATATGTATATTGAAGCCTAAATAGTCTTGGATGTAACCTGTAACATTCAAAGACCGTCTTGTTCAAGAATTTAAAACATTTCTTTTCATTTGTCTCGACTTCATCATAATTTTGAATTTTTACTTTCAAAATTATGATGAAGTCGAAGTTTGTATTTCCTACAATAATAGCCGAAAATGTTACTTTATCTACGTGTCATTGTATTTTAAGCGTGGTGCTTGCTTGTTTCCTTGAAAAACCCAAAGTCAAACACAGCCGTTGGATCCCTTTGATGCTAGTCTATATAAAACAGCCAATTAACTGTTCAGAAATCTATTTTCCTCTAGTATTTCATTAAACGTTTCTCTTAGTGATCTTTCCTTAATGTAGGTTTTTTTTTTCATTCCATGAATTTTGCTAATTGTAATGCCAGAAGTACGCAGGTGTAGGCTTTAAGAAAGCTTTATTCGACTGAAATTACAAGATTTGCGTATAATGTCGTTTTATAGTCCCAGTAAAGAGCAATAGTACTCTCAAAGAGGTGAGTAACGAAACAAGGGGAGACCACTCTTGATTATTCATAACACTAATGTCCTTTTAACTTTTTGTTTATTTCACTTTATTTGTATTCGACGCACGAAAACTTTCAAGTACTTTTATTCAAGTCAATCCATTTTTAATTTATTTTATTTATTTATTTGACTTTTAAACTTTTGTATTTTCTCGTATATGTTTATGACATTCTTAATTCTTAATTATTATTTTACTTATGTCTTACTAATATTTTCTTGTACATCTGTCCTGTATTCTCTGTTTAATTCCTCGAAATTTCCAAAGTTTTGTTACAAGTTAAAAATATCTTTTTTTTTCTAATTTGAGGTTATATTTTATATTATAACACATGGGAAATTTTCACTTATTGGAAATCAAAAGTAATATCAATAACTATATTATCACGTGCATTTATTTTCATCATAATTAACAACAGTTGGTTTGCATAAAAAATCGGAGCCTACCCCCAAAAATGGAAATATTTCTGATAAAAACAGGTGAAAAACGCAAAAATTGCAATGCCATATTTTTCTTAAAGCTTTAAGTATATTCTGTAAATTTAACATCATCGAGAGTTTAACGCTAATATCATTGTGAAAACATTGACTTATGTAATAACATATGAGTGTATTTGAAAATTATCGTTAACATCTTGCATATAAAAAGTAAACCATATATATATATATATATATATATATATATATATATATATATATATATATATATATGCGTCTGTGTATGTACCAATCAAAATAAATAAATGTTTTGATTTATTTACCCATTAATAACCTGTTTCAAGCTTAGCAATTTTCCAAAATGTGTCGCTGTTTATTTTCATCGTACTCGTGATTAAGCGTTTTTTTAAGGTTTTTCAAGAAGAATGCATCAGTGTGCTGACATTTAGAAATAATTTAATTCCTTATTTTTTTCGCTTATTCAATTACTTATGCTTTAAATTCTATTTTGTATTGTTTCTTCTTCATGAACAGATTGCAATTTTTGTCTCCTGTTTTTGTTATCCTTTTTATTCTCTCACAGTAATAGAAATACGACGGTGTGTGAATCAGCTATAACAAATTTAGTATAGGAGATAAGGAAATTTTATATAGAATAGGCTGTTCCAGGGAAGGTTTTGCCCAATATGGCAAATAGCTAGACAACCAAAGTATTAACAGAAAAACTCGAGAGATGTTCATAAATAGTCTCTTGTGTTCGAGTTCATATTTTGATTTTGATTATGAGGTACCATGTGAGGATCGAACTCACGATTCAATTGTAACTGATCTAGCGAGAAATGCTTGTTAACTATTAAACTATGTCAGAGTTCTAATCAAAACCTTCATATGGATGCCATACATGGCGTCAAACCCGTTCAGAGCTGTGTAAACTGTTTGCTGTATACAAACGCTTACCCAGACCA
This sequence comes from Acanthosepion pharaonis, assembly GCA_903632075.3. Classification (NCBI taxonomy): domain Eukaryota; kingdom Metazoa; phylum Mollusca; class Cephalopoda; order Sepiida; family Sepiidae; genus Acanthosepion; species Acanthosepion pharaonis. The sequence continues at coordinate 867,584 of CAHIKZ030004263.1, forward strand.
ATGTTTAAAATGATGTGAGCGAATAAAACCTGTCAATCTTAGAGCGAACCATCATTTTTCGAACCTTGACGACTGGCGCAACAGAAACGCAAATTACTGTATCAAATAACAGAAACGACCTCACTTGATGATTTTTAACAGCAACTAAAATGCTTAGCGCATATAATACGAAGAGAATATAAGGATGTGCTGAATTTCCACACTACTGAAAAAAAAAAAAGTTTAGGAAGGAAGATTATATCATTACCAGAAAATTGCAACAGGAATAACTGGAATTGAAAAACCTGTTTCCCTGAAAAAAATATTTTAAGCGTAATATTTTATAAATTTCAAGCGTCAGTGACACTGTCTGCCCGCTCAATAAATGCCGAAGGTTTTCGTTGTAAGGGAAAAGCTAATCTTATAATTACCGTAACCATATTAATGCTGGAAATAGCAATATACTTCGAGAACTATGAAAATAAACACTCATACATTTTTAAAAAATTGGTTGGTATAAAGTGAAGTGTTAATGGGTTAATAAATCAAAATTCTTTCATTTTTATGAGTATTTAAAATCGGTTTTAACAGTACTTCAAATACACCATATATATATATATATATATATATATATATATATATATAATTGGCAGACAGAAATCTTTCGCTGTATCACAGATCTACAGTGCGACTAGGCAACCAATTGAAACACTGCCAATTTGGTGTCAGTCAGTGAGCTATCTTCACTAGACAGAATGAGTCAGCCAAATCTATCGTATTGTTTTTACAAATGTAAACAAACGACAAACATCCTGAGTGCTCCATTCATTTTACTGAAGAGCTTGGCATTAACGCAGGAGGTTGTAGTTTTTTTAGAATTAGCTTGTCATTCAACAGTGCTCAATTCAAAATATATTTTCAAGAGATAAATTATGTCATTCGCAGACAGCACTGTTTCGCTCTCTCACAGATTTTCAGTGCGACTAGACAACCGAATGCCACCAGCCCGGATTGAAACGATTTGGTGTCAGTCAGAGTCTCTACCAGTGAGCTATCTTCACTCGACAGAATGAGTCAGCCAAATCTAGCGTATTGTTTTTACAAATGTAAATAAACGCCAAACAACCGAAGTGCTCCATATATATATATATATATATATGTGTGTGTGTGTGGGGGGTGAGCTATCTAGGGATTTAAAAAACAGCGGCTTCTACTACTATTAAACATTACACTTCAGGTGAATTGAACTAAGTTCTCCGAGCCGCTGGCGTAGTTCGGATAGAGAAAAAAGTTAAAATGTCCTTCCTTTCTGACGATCACCTAGATGTATGATATCTGACTGAATGTCAAATCGAACCCGGCTTGAAATAATCGGATATCTAGACACTGAGGAGCTCTGGATATATATATATATATATATATATATATATATATATATATATATATATATATATATATATATATATATATATAAGAAAGGCACGGTGGAGTAATAGCGGCTTGAATTGAGGAATCCAGTCGAATCCATTACATTCACTTACGTGCTAATACCCTTGAGAAAAGTATGAATCCTCTTCTTCTCACTCCAGTTATGGTGTAGAAGAAAGACAATTCTGAATTCAATATATATATATATATATATATATATATATATATATATATATATATAGATAGATAGATAGATAGATAGATAGATAGATATCAGGTTGTAACAGACAGTAATGCAAAAAGAAAATTCAGTAAAATTCTTAGATGAAAAGAAAAGAAGGAAGAGAAGGAGGGGATTTTATTCATTCTTAGGTATTTTGGTGCTTAGACATTAAAAAAAATAACTTAAAATAAACTTTTTTACAATGTGACACGCTGTAGAGGAACGATCAATATTTTCAACGTCGTTTGAAAGAAATGGAGGAGAATTATTTTTATACTTAGATGTCAAAAGCGTAAGTTCTGTAAAAGCATTTAAACGTCTTCACTAATTCCAAATTTTACCCACAAACACGCCAGTAATCAGAAATTACATTGATCATTGAAACAAATATTTACGATGTGAAAAAGGAAATTAATCTTTTAAATTATGTTTCTCGTGGTCCTTCAGATTAAAAATAAGTTTTTCCTCGCTAGTTTTAAAAGATAACTAAAATGATTTCCTGTACATTTAATACAGTTTCAAAAACACTTGAGATAAAAAGGATTTCCTTTGATATTTGAATAAAGAATTCAAATCAAACAACTTTTTCAACAGCCAAAATAACCACATTATTTTTCATTAATGTAATTGATCATGTTTGACGATATCTCTCTTTTAATTCCAAGTTATTTTGATTTCTTTTATTCTTTAGCATTTTCTAAAGCCACCTCGAGAGTATCCAATGTCAGTAATTTCATCGGGACTAGAAGTCTAACTTGATAATATTAAAATATCAGATAATACGATTAAGCAAATACAGTGTAACCCGGATGTAAGAGAGTTGTCGGTACCGGAGAAGAAGTCTCTTATATCTGGGTTTCTCTTATATCCTGGTTTGGTCTATTTTATTTACATTAACACTGGCTCTAATTTGGGCCCAGAGAAAATATTTTCCCCAAACCCTCAGGCTTCACTCGCACAAAACCTTTTCTTACCATTGATCGAATGTATGCAGCTGAGGATTTAGATAATTCTGAACGGATATGGTGTCATGCAAAAAAGTCTCCATCTGACGAATGGATTTAGGAACATGATCGGCACATAGACTTTATTAAGTTTTCTCGATTGCGTAGGCCGGCAGTTGAAATAAACACTGCTTAAAAAAAAATACGGACCGTCTATTTAAATACGGGTATCTACAAACAATTAGGTTTGAAATGATAAACGTATATCGGATTAAAAAAAAAACATTACACCAGTGTAACCCGAATATAAGAGAGTTGACGGGACCGGAGAATAAGTCTCTTATATCTGGGTTTCTCTTATATCCGGGTTTGGTCAATTATATATGCATTAACACATGCTCTATTTCGGGACAAGAGAAAATCTCTCTTATATCCGGGTTTATCTTATATCCGGGTCTCTTAGATTCGGGTTACACTGTACATAATGTTGTTATTTAGAATGACTTGAAATCATTTGGAACACCTTTTACTTCGCCTAAATTTTATCTCAAAAATATTGTTATATTTAAAAACCTATCTAGTTAAGCACTTTAATAATCCCAGGGACTAAGTTTCGTCCGAAACTATCAAAACACTTTCTCAAGTTTACGGGATGCGATATGTAATCTAAGAAGGCAATGCCAAAATGTAGTAAGCGAAAATTAAATAATATTTCGAATATTTTAACGAATAAAATCAATGTATCATTTTAGGTATTAAGACAATAAATTCAAGCGTATCCCAGTTGTTTATTTTAATTTTCAAATATAAATATAATTTTATACCATATGTCTATCTCATTTATTGAGCTGTTTAATGAACGGCGTAGATTGCAAATAATATTAAAAATAAATCTTAAATAAGACTTATATGGACATTCTTCTCACAGATGAAGAACAGTCCTTAAGTAATAAAGATGTCATTCTCCCAATGAACGCTGAAAATAATGTAGGCACGTGATTAAGTGACAGGAGTTTATGTTTTTTCGAATTGGAAAGTTTGAAGGATTTGGTATCGGAAAAAAAGCTTCTAGAATGGAAGGCAAATTGATGGCAAGCGAAGCAAGAGAAACGTAACTGTCGAATGGCAATAAATGAATGTCAGAAAAAGAAGATAGAAGGATAATAAAGTCGTTAGGACTTCCAAGATCTCCAAATGATAGAAAGTTTTAAAGAAAAATGACGTCCACCTCCTCAACGTGCGGGGCATATAAAAGAAAAAGAATACGAAAAATGACAGTAAATGAAAATTATACTAGAAAAATTCGCGATATGCAAATTTAACTATTTACTTCATTTTAGAATGGTAGTATTCGGTTAGAGGCATCTTGTTTATAAAAGGAACGTTTTAAATTCAATCAGTTTCTAACAGGAATATGTCAAATCAGAAAACGTTTGTAATTTACAACTGTAGTCAATTTTCGTATAAATGTACAGCACCTAACAAAATACGTACATAAACATGTTTATTTTTATAGAGTTTACTTCTTTACTGTGAATTTGGTGCAAAAATTATTTTTGAGAAGCAACTTTATAGCATTTAATCATGAGAGGTTCTTTCTGTGCAAACAAAAAAGCTATAGCTGAGTTCGTACGTATTGCTTGGCTTTGGAGTATGGAAAATAAACATATAGTATACAGACTTCGTGTAATATTAAAAGATATATTAAAATTAAAATGCAATCAACATGGAGAATATAAATCGCATTATATATATATAAAAAAATATTACGTGTAAAAATAAAATATAGAGAAAATTTAAATCTAAATATTTGACATTTATTCATTGTTTTATTTAACGCCATCTTAATTGTTCTGGGTTATTTATGTTTCTGCAGTTGAATTGTTAATAATATTCTACCCAACTTTGATATATTTGCACCACAATTATTAATTTTGTATTTTATATGACATACAGTTTTGTGTGTATAGATTAATTCTATGAGTTTCAATGAAAATAAATAAACTAAATCCAATGAAAGAATAATTCCATTTGTTTACGTTTTGACTTTCTATTTTTCCTTCACTCAGGTATACCGGGAAATCAAGGCCCTCCTGGAATCCCAGGTATCCCTGGCAATGATGGAAAAGACGGAATACCTGGACCTCGAGGTTTGCTTCTTTTAAACTATTCATGGTGTATATTGTCTTGTACAATATCCCTGGCGTCTATGTCCGCTTGGATGTGGCGGAAATTTGACGTTGTCCAAACCTATAACCGTTATACAATTCCTTGCAAAACAATACATACTTAATAGATAAGAACTATAGGCTAATTTGTACAGAACTTCCTGGAAATCAAAAAATGCTCGGCGCAAAATGAGACGTTCTAACCGTAATAGTAAAATGTAATGTGAAGTATCATTTTTCTTATCCATAATTTCCATGATGAGTACATTACCTTCACATAGGCGGATTGGTTATAGAGAATATCTCTTTATCCGAATCTTGGGCAGGATACTTTTCAAGATCCCAGCTCTATTGTTAAAATTAAATTTGTTTTAGTTGACCATGGTCGCCTTCAAGACTTGATGTTATATATATATATATATATATATATATATATATATATATATATATATATAATGAACCGGTGAAAGATTCTTGTTCAGAATCCCTTGACAATATCTAAAATAAATTCTCAAAATAATAATAATTTTAGAATCCTCTTTAAAATCTACCCGATATCATTTCAACAACTTGCACACACACGCATATCTATATCTATATATATAGATAGATAGAGATTTATATATTAAGAAATGGACAAGGTCCGACAATTTATTTATTAAAGACATTTTATTATGTTTAACGTTGTTATTTTATAGATACAAGTATTTAAGCAAATGTCTGTTTATGATAAAACAGTATTAAATAACATTTACCGGCCTGAATGTCGAGAAATTTTCATAGAAAATATTCGTTCTTTGACAGGATTCGAACCTGCATTCTATACGGAACCGTCATATACGCTGACGTGCCTTACCGTTAAGCTACAAAGAAGCGTTCAGTAGACAAGGTCGAATTTACTGCTTATAAACTCCAATTTTCATGAATCTCGTACATTCATAACTGCTCTGGCGTATCGAATGTAAACAAATGACGTCATATATTAAGAAATGGACAAGGTCCGACAATTTATTTATTAAAGACATTTTATTATGTTTTAACGTTGTTATTTTATAGATACAAGTATTTAAGCAAATGCTCTGTTTATGATAAACAGTATTAAATAACATTTACCGGCCTGAATGTCGAGAAATTTTCATAGAAAATATTCGTTCTTTGACAGGATTCGAACTGCATCTATACGGAACCGTCATATACGCTGAACCGTTGTACAAAGAAGCGTTCGGTAGACAAAATTTACTGCTTATAAACTCAATTTTAAATGAATCTTGTACATTCATAACTGCTCTGGCGTATCGAATGTAAAATATAAAATAACCTTGTTAAACATAATAAAATGTCTTTAATAAATAAATCGGACGTCCATTTCTTTAATATATGACGTCATTTGTTTACATTCGATACGCCAAGCAGTTATGAATGTACGAGATTCATGGAAAATTAGAGTTTATAAGCAGTAAATTCGACCTTGTCTACCGAACGCTTCTTTGTAGCTTAACGGTAAGGCACGTCAGCGTATATGACGGTTTCGTATAGGATGCAGGTTCGAATCCTGTCAAAGAACGAATATTTTCTATGAAAATTTCTCGGACATTCAGGCCGGTAAATGTTATTTAATACTGTTTATCATAAACAGAGCATTTGCTTAAATACTTGTATCTATAAAATAACAACGTTAAACATAATAAAATGTCTTTAATAAATAGATTTATATATAAATATATATATATATATATATATGTATAGCGAGATATTTAGGTAGATAGATATTAATAAATATTTGTAATTTACAATAAAATTATACACAAACACACACACATATATATATATGTTATTATTATAGTTAATATATCACATTTCTCTTACTAATCAGTATTTGTCGTATTTCTTGTGGTTTAGCCGCTTATACCTATGTATAAATAAATGTGTGTGTGTGTCTGTATATATATATATATTTATGTGTGTGTGTGTGTGTACATACATATACACACACACACACACACACATATATATATATATATATATATATATATATACAGACCAGTATACAAAAGATGTTATTAAAACATTCTTACTCTTTAAAGGCATTTTAATAACATCGTTCACAATTGCAGTCCCTCTTTTATATTGAGCACTGTTAAAAATATTATGTTTTATCTTTTATCACTATCTAAATAATAAATATTTGTTTGTTTCTTTGTGTTTATCTGTCTGTCTCTCTGTGTGTTTGCGTGTACAAAGCAAATGACATCATATTTCTAATAATCAATCAATTTCTTATTGGCTTATTTGTTTTCGCATGTTTGTGTTGAAGGTGTGCATGAAATGTTTCACACTTTTTTAATTGTTTGATTGATTCGTTTTCTACAGTTTATCACCCCATTATTATTATTATTATTATTATTATTATTATTATTATTATTATTCTAAGCCAGGAAATATTTCTTTAACTGTTGGAAATGTTGTTTTTTTAGATAACATTGGTTTAGTGATACAAATCTTACAAATTACTTTATAGTTGGTGAGGGAGAATTGATAGGTTCATACCTTTCCTCAGAGTAGTTGCGCATGTAATTATAAGGAACACAATGAAAATTTGAACTCGTCTCTCCAAATAACAATTCTGATTAGACCACCCACACATCCAAACGTACTGCATCAGATATACCGAAGCGTTTACCCATCTAGGTATTGACTAGGCTCAACATTCCTTAACTTCCGTGATCGTACGTGAACCGGTGTTTCAACGTGATGTGGCCGCAAGCCTAAGAAGTATAGCTCATAATAAGAAAAGATTCATTATATAATCTTCAAAGTATAATTGAGTATATTTTGATGTTATTTACTTTATTCAGTTGGATTTTTCATGAAATTAATCTAGTAAACAAATTGTCCTTCACTCGATCACCGGACTTAATTGCTGATTAAGAATTAGCGTTCACTGAAATATGCAATTCATAATCATTATATCACGAATCAAAATGTAAGCAGTATTCCTTTTTTCTTGTCAAAACTTGCAAGTATTCGCTGAATTAATGTGATTTTTGGCACAATCTAAATTTTAAGGACGATGATGTTTTCTAACAAGGCGTTTCAATTTTGTTATTTAATAAACTAAATTCCAACTGGTAGACGACGCCCAAATAGGGCATTCAGTGACATTCAAACACTCTGTTAACGGTATGCGATCATGATGTGCAGATAATCATTCTTCAACGGACATTTTTTTTATGAACGTGCATCTAAGAAGCTTATGCAGGTACGCGTCGACGATCGGTGGAGAAAGTGGGATGGGTGTATCGAGTTCAAGTCCAACTGATACCAATGCTCACAAAATATGAATCTATCTCTTCTACCCAACACCAGCTCGGTGTTTTATAGCAATAGAAACTAGGCTCTATAGATTTGATTGGCAACCAGTTTAGTAGAAGGAAAACTCGGAATCCAAAATAGGTTTGTTGTGGTGTTTACAATTAATCTCCGTAAATAGAACACGTGTTATGGAAACCACAGCAGCGTCACCTAATGTGGTGAGTCTGTGAACCTACATCCCACAGAAATATGCAGAGGGCTAATGTCAATAATAAATAGATACACTACCATTTACATATTTTTTTAGGTTATATATATACAAGAACTGGTTTTACAAAAGTATTAAGGTTTTGTTTTTTTAATAAAATTGACTTTTTAAGATTAATCTAAATGCAACCGAAATTTTTATAAGCAAAGGATAATCTTAAGGCAAGAGATGAAAACAGTGCATAACCTACCTAGCGAGCTTGAGTAAATTGATCGCGGATCAAGATTTAGGAGAGATTACAAAAAAAAAAGAGTAAATTTATTAAGAGCTAAAAAGAAAGAGGAAGTTGTGGAGGTTCACGATCACCAACGTCCTGCAGAACAGTATATAGAAAATTGAAGTTAGCCTCTATCTTCCTTATGGAAATGTAATCATTATTGTGATTAATAAATAAAAAATAACTGCAACTTATGGAAACGGTAAAATATCACAATAAAAATACTTTGTTTTGAACTTGAAAAATGTGGGAGAAATTTTTTAAAGTCATGTCATATAAAAGGAATCCTCTGGTTTCTATCATATCTAACAAATAAATTATGTTTAAAACAACTTTTCTTGTTTGAAAGATTTATTATAATGATAGAAGTATGTTGCTAAAACAATGATTATTGCTTGCAAAACTTTCTGAAGATATTTGTGCCAAAGTTCAACGTGCAGAATATTATTAGAGCAATAAATCTTTCACATAGTAAATATCTAATGTATTTATATAAAACAATTTGCAACAGATTTGTCAGAAACATTATTCATAAATGTAAGAAATCTATTTTGATTTGTATTTTTATTAGTTTTGACTTCATTGTCCTTAGGTTTATTTATTATTTCACTAATATGAATCATCCTAATTCATTGATCCTGTTTTGCTGTAACTGGTCATTTCGCTTTCATATAATACCATTGTTTGAAAATTTTTTTCAAGAAAACTATAACTTATTTTGTTATCATACATTTGAAGTCTTTAAATTTTATATGATTCGTCACTGATTTTATCTTTTGTTTACAATGAGTTTTCTATTCTTACATTGTAATTTAGGTTTCTACAAAATTTCAGTACTTTCATGCCTTTAATCATTAAACGATCTAGTTAGTATTCATGACTGTTATTTGTTGCTTAAGTTATTGATTATACAACTTCTTTATTGAAATATATTGAGCAATTTAACCCATAAATATAGCATATCTTGAAACTATTTTTATCATTCAATATATGTATGTGTGTGTGTCTACTAAGAAGTGTTACATTAGAACATGCATATATCCACTACAAAAGTGTACATCTTGTTTCAACCTTAAAAACTGTTTTTAATGTTTCATATATATAATGTGTCTATATATATATATATATATATATATATATATATATATATATATATATAATTATTTATTTAAAAAATATGATTCCAAATCGCGACATAAGAAGTCTCATGTTTCAAAACAAGAGCCGAAATCTTCAATATAATTATTTAGAATAAATTGAGTTAAAGTAAGCTCTGTTCCATCTTCAAGCGAATTTTTTTTTTTTTTGGAATAACGTATTTCTGAAATTTACGTGTTTTAAAAATTGAAATCAAAATTTCCATGGTAACAGCTAGGGCGAATTGTTTAAAATGGGTAGGCGAGTGTTGGGTGTTAATAATAAGTATCAGTATAGAGTTACTTTTATAGATGTCAAGTCAGGGAAAGGTAGGGGTGTCTAAATTTTAAAAGGAAGATGTATTAACCCTCGTCTAGTTTGCATGTCTATGGAGATTTTTTTTTTTTTTTTTTTTTTTTGAAAGGGAGTTGTGCATATAAAAAAATTGTCGTAACGTTTGTTTTTGACGACTTCATAAAGGGTTATCTTTTTGTAGGGTATTTAAACTATTTATTTGGGCTATGGATTATGAAGGGTATATATATATATATATATATATATATATATATATATATATATATATATATACAGAGATAGATAGATAGATAGATAGATTATATATTAATAATTACGTATATATACCTACGTTTCCAGTACGGTTGACAATTTCATGGCGTTCCCATTCATCAGATACAAATAAGTTAACTTTTTCTACCTGATGAATGGAAAAGCCATGCAACTCTGAGTCGTACTGTAAACTTAGGTATATGAGTAATCATATATATATATATATATATATATATATATATATATATATATATATATATATATATATATATAGTATGGAAATTTAAGGAATCGTCCGATTCCACTACCTTTCGGCTAATTGATTTAGGAACGCTATATTTTTTGTATAAAACCAATAACAGTTTTATTGGTAGACTCAGTCACCGGTTTTCATAGTTTCGTTGTATGGAAGGGATTTAATGGTGGAATATAATTCATCATGTCAGCATCGACGCTTTTGAACTCTATCAATAGTGGCCAGTGAGGGCTGGTCTGCTCTAGCCCCAATATGGTAACTATGCTCCAGTTAGATTTGATGAGTATCTTGGAAAGACAGCATATCAAGAGGAGTCAGATACATATTAGAGCGGCACAAAAACGACCATTTTCCCAGCTTTGATTTTATTTTAGATTTAGTTTCAATCTTCATTTTTTTTTTCATTGTAAATATTTTATCTTCAGTTTTCAAATGTTATATTCATATTTGTTATTGACGTAATGCTCTAATGCGGGTTTGATGTGCAAATAACGTTGGTCAGAAAATGCTTATTTTTAAGTAACACATAAATAACTATAAATAAATTTTGGAATCAATGACGTCTTTATTTTATAAGTATATTTTCCTTAGGATATGCGGATAGTTCAAAGGATATCGACACGGAAAGTTCACCTTCTTTCTTGCCAGTGGAGTATGAAGGGAGAGAGAATGAGTCGTCATTGCTTACGTAGCTTGGTGGGTCAGAGATGTGAAGGTGTGAATGGTGACGCTAATGTATGTAGCTGATCTGAACATTTTCCATGTAAATAGAGATAGAAATAGTCGGAAGCTAGCAAAGTTTCGTCTTTCAGAGATGTAGAAATGAAAGTAATTCATCACCAAGGCAGCATAAAAGATTTTGAATTCTGTCAAGGCTGAAAAGTGAGGATTGAACCGCTCCAGTTCAGATACGCAAGTAGCATTTCATTTTCTTCTGATCTGGTTCTAGTAAAGATAAAATCTGGGAGGAGCAGTCAGTTCTTTCTGGACCGGTACAAGTAATTGATCATTTTTCCAGAATCTTTAGCGATGGATCGTATATATGAGTTTCACTCTGTCTTCTTGAACCCAGTTCATTTTTTTCCTTCCCTCAATCCTCCATTCTCAGTCTTTTAACTTTCTTTTACATTCACTCCTGATAACACCCTGAGTTCCAGTGGCATTACCGCCTTCTTTGAAATGAAATGATTAAAAAAAAGGTCCGTGGAGAGCTTGAGTCTCAATAGAGGTTCCAGAAAATAAATTACACTTATTTATCAGGAAGAGAAATAATAATGAACGCTCGATGGCAATGAAACGTTATTAATTTGATATCGAACGTATTGGATGATACATGTCAGTCTTTCGCCCATTGAGATGTGAGGCTAAGTCAGATAAGTGATCAGTTACCTGAGGTATATTCTCTCGAACCTGAGTCCATAAAGAATGGTTTGTCTGCATATATATTTACTAATTATCTGAAAATATAAAATGAATATAAAGCAAAAATCGGGTAGGAATGCCGTTAGAACTGAAAGGTCCACTGTCTTAAATAGTTTCAAAATTCAGTATTTTTATGATTTGTCATTGAATTGACGAAAGTCGGTTTGACATTGAATTTTCCAACAAGACTTCAGAACTGTTCTAAGTGGCCTATATTCAATAAATACAAAATGAATTTTACATATTTTTCGAATATATTGTTATATTCTGAAAGAAATTTCCATTTTAGATTATAAGAAAAATATAATTATAAAAGTAGTTGAATTTTAAGTGACTCTTTTAAGACTTAGCTGCTTTAATCTAATAGAAGCAGGCTTAGTGAACTATAACTTTGACAGTCATGCACGTCGCTTTCAGGTTTTGACTCAATTTTGCACGCCACAATCACCGTGTAAAAATATAAATATATACTTCATTTTGTAGAATTAATGACTGATTTGAGAAGAAATGAATCACGTAAACCACATTTCGAGAAGTTCACAGGTTTTTCATACCACTTGTCCCAATGTTTGTGTTAAGCCATCATGAAGGATTATGTTCTTAACGTTTTTTTAGGCTTAGAAATGTTCATTGGCAATTTCGACATAACTTGATGGGAATGCTCGACGTAGATTTGGAAGAAATTAAGATGAAAACTGAAAAGTTCAGAAATTCACTTCATTCGTTCAGAAGCAGGTTTTATTTAGTGGAGGTTTCCGGTTGGAAATCAATTAAAATATTTAGACTATGTTGCTTTATTTCTACTTTTAATGCAGTTGGTTGCGTTACAATATAATTTTCTATCTATGTTCATATTAAAAACTATGCTGTGGTTATAAGCCATCTTCGGTGAATCCATTGAACAATTCCTCACATATATTTAACAATTTATCCTAGTCTCTGTTCATTTAATAATATGTTTTATCTTATCTTCCATTTCTCTCACTAAAATACATTCAAAATAATATCCTCATTTCAATCATCTGCATATTATTACGAGCACAACGTTACGTCCATGTAGCCTCTGGCCATCATCAGAAGTCTCTAGATTGGGTAGTATGCATTATCTGTTGATTATTATTTTATTTTGTCCCTGTGATGCAAGTTTTTCGTCGTTCTTTGCTTACATTTATTGTTACATTACCTGTTCTGGGATCATGGCCACTCGGTTACAGGAGCACATTTTTATACAAATGTTATACCAGCCATTCCATTGTCTCGGAGGTCATCAATGGTGTATTTTTGTAGCCTTTGTAATCAACTGTATCGTTTTGACATTAGATTTTCATAGTAGGCCCGTGATACTTTTGATATTTCTTTTTATTTCTGGAATATGAGGAATTGTCAATATACTGTAATATATATATTTAAAAGTATTCAATATAATCTTCATGTGTGAAGTCATTTGATATGAGTGGGTGTCCGTTGCTGTAAGAAGATACATTATTTTTTTTTACAAGAAAATAATATAACAATGCATTAATTAGAGATGAACGTAGTTAAAGATTTATATTTTACTCTACTTATATGGACATGAACATCCTTTGCCCAAAACTGTTTTTTAATATAAAATTTGAAAAAGCGTAACATTTAATCATGCATTTTCCGAATGCATAAACTCTTTGCCAAGTCATACCAACTCGTACGCAATTAATCGATTTCATTTGCAACACACACACACACACACACACACACACACACACACACACACACACACACACACACACATATATATATATATATATATATAGATAGATAGATAGATAGATAGATAGATAGATAGATACACTACAGTTCAAAAATTTGAAGCCACGACCAGAATTAGCATGGGATGAAAAACTTGACGGAAGAGTGAAAAAAATGAAAAAGAGATCTTAGTATCAGTGAAAAAAAATGAAATCAATTATCAAACTTTTACTTTGAGAAACTTCTGCAACGAATGTCAGATCCTTCTGCTGCAGTAATTAAGGCAGAAGGAGGATGTTTTGACGAGAGCATAATTTTTATCACATTTTTTTATTCTTTTTGTCATAATAAATTTTCGAATAAAAAAATCATGTCACACTTATTTTAACCATGTATAATAATTTTTTTTCTTATTTAAAGTACGAAAAAATACCAGCGATGGCCTCAAACTTTTGAACTGTAGTGTATATATATATATATATATATATATATATATATATATATATATATATATATATATATGTGTGTGTGTGTGTGTGTGTGTGTATGAGAGAGAGAGAGAGGGAGAGTGTGTGTGTGTGTGTCTGCTTGTATGTGTGTATTATATTAATGTATAAACGTGAATGTGTTGATGTGCATGCTAGCATGTTCACGCGCCTGTCTCTGTCTTATGTTTGATGATTATGTGTAAAAAATAAACACGACAATATATATGAATTGATTTTGTAACATAATAGTTGTGTTCTTTTATATCGAGGTTATCTGTGTATATTTGCTTTTATTCTGTCGGAGATGTTAAATTCATGTATACAAGGGTAAGTGAAAAAACGGTAATCTTCAAAGAATTTGGGTTGAAGTTTAATTAAGATTAATCAAGGATCAAGATTAAAAACGATTAAAATAGGATAAAGCAACATTTTGAGAAATAATCGCGTCTTTAAAATCTTTTCTCCTCTGTAATTTTAAGATTTAAATAAGAAGAAATTTTCGATGTATTATGTATATATATTTTTTTTTTGTATTTACTTGCCGTGAATTTTCTTTTTATGACGGGCAAATAAAATGAGCTGCTATTCCATCAGAAAATGGTGAAGGTGAAATAATTCCAAATAAGACGACGCATTCTTGAAAACAGCCAAAGAAGAATCGGCAATGATATTGATTCTGGTCTGGCATCTCAGCTTCAGACCATTTCCCAACAACATAACGCCTCGTTGTCTTCTCTACAAATATTTTACTGTAATTGATTTGATGACCTCAGGAGTAGAATGGTAGAATGATTGGCAAGACTAGCTTGACATAATTTCACTCCTCAGATTGCTAGATATAACCGTAAGTTCTATGCTAATAGTTTCTTCTCTATCACTTCTAGCGTGTGGAACTCTCTTCCGTCTTCCTGTCAAATACGATCCTCAAAACGTTAAATGCAATGTTAATCGTCATCTTTTGTCTCTTTGAATCTAGACTTTTATGGCCCCATCTATTTCTTTCCCTCGCGGTAACCCATTTGATCTTAGATGCTTTATTTTATGAAAGGGTGGGCAAACCTTATTTGTGTAAGATACGTTATACTTATGGGTAAAACTGCTCAATATCAGAGACAGAGACCATGTAAATAGAAAAGCGGTCGGAAGTGTCGGTTGATCATGGCCGATATTGCCAGGGGCAATGGTTCATTTCGGGTCGTTACGGTTTATGCGCCGAACGGCCAGATAGAGCGTGTTGAGTTTTTCCGTAGCTTGGGACCGTTCCTGGTAGATTCGTTCTACTTAGACTTAATGGGGGACTGGAATGATACCCTGGAGCCCAAGATAGACAACAGGAACAGGGAGGTAGCGGGTGGTAATCGGGCGATCGTTGCCTGGTTAATCTGATCGACCATTTTGGGCTCGTCGATAGATGTTAACGTCGTCTCTTAAGTGGCCGTCTGTCCGGGTAACCAGCTAACTAGAGAGAATGTTACTTAGAAAGGTCGCTCAAGACTTTTGAACATTTTTATGCCATGGGATGTTTTGTAGACTCCCTGTGAATATCTGGTATTTTGGTATATGTAGAACTGAGAAAGCGATGGACGAGTTCTTGTGGTGATTGAGTGCCTTTTACGAATGAATTGGTCGTGGTTGTGATTAACTAGGACAAGGATAGTGAATGTAGACCAACTTTTCCTCACTTCCCTTTCGGACATGTGCCACATTTTTTGTATAATTACAACAAATTAATAGACAACAATATATAACCTTTTTATTTGTTCATAATTACCTGTCCCTGTGCAAGGAAAGAAGAACATACAAATTTGATAGTACAGAGGACGCATTCTTTTTTATATCATTATTAAGTTTAAGGACGTATGCATTTTTGTTCTTAAAGATGAATTGATTATTGATCGTTATTTATGATTAAAGTTGTTTTTGCATAAAAGCTTTCGATAATTATAAAATGATATTACTGAATTACGAAGAATACTAGCCTGGATATTTTCCATTGTCTAGAAGTTTGGAATTAGTCTTTAACATAGTATAGATCATAAAACCCCCCATGTTTACATGGGTGTTTTATTCGAGACTTTTAAATAAGCAGGATTTGGGTATAATTATGCCATCCTCACCTTGTATTTAAATTCTCTTATCAAATTTTACATGTTGATTATCAAGTTGCAAAGTACATTTCTACTGGTGGTTTTCATATTGTATAAATTCATCAAGCACACTTCGTTTTGGTGCATCATGACGGGTACGATAGAAATAATGGCTCTCTACAACTTCCTTTTGTGTAACGTTCAAGCATCAAACAAACTGTCACCACTTGGTGTTGATCTTAGTGTCCAGTTTATATATATATATATATATATATATATATATATATATATGTGTGTGTGTGTGTGTGTAAAAATATATAGAAAATAGGAAAGAACTCGTTAGGTAAATAATCCAAAGATCTTTAGTATTTTTGTTATTATTTTTTTTTAAAAATGGTGTTCGATACAAAAGTAGAGCATAAATATAATTATTTATTTAAAAATATGATTCCAACGCTACAAAAGAGTTCTCATGTTTCAAAACAAGAGCCGAAAACTTCAAAAAAAAAATTTGCTTGAAGATGGAACAGAGCTTGGTAATTTAATTCAAATAATTATATTGAAGTTTTCGGCTCTTGTTTTGAAACATGAAAACTCTTATGTAGCGTTGGAATCATATTTTTAAATTATATATATATATATATATATATATATATATATATATATATATATATATGGGAGGATATGATATATAAAGTTCTATATATCCAAACAATGTAAAGGCAAATGCATGGGCAGTAAAAATTTGAAACGCGTTTGGCCCACCAGAATGATATCATTCTATTAAAGTATTAAAGAAATATTTTTCTTGATGGTATATATATATATATATAAAAATATATATATATATATATATATATATATATATATATATATATATATATATATATATATATATGTGTGTGTGTGTGTGTGTGTGTTTTGATTGATTGCTTTCTTTGTTTAACGGCATATTAAATCCTTATAGATCATTTAATGTTGAAATTTAATTTTCTTTCAAGTAATGAAATTATGAAATATGTTTTTCTTTGACAACTGAATACATGCTAGATGACACTCAGCTTTTGTGCATATATAAGTGTGTGGCCATATTCACTAGAGCTATGTGGATTTTATGTTGTAGTTTTGTTGAAATTATATTTTGGAATGCAGTGTGGTCTCTTTAAGAAATTTCAATCTATTATGTGGATTAATGTCACAAAAGTGTTCTTTCATATTGTTTGTTCGGTAGTATTTGAAACGGATTTGTCTGAAGTGTTTTCCACTTCGCTTGTGTAGGGAATCAATTTTTGGCTGCTAGATTGGCCCTCTCGTTTCTCTTGATGCCGATAAGTCTAGGTATCCAACAGGAAATATGGCGAGGTATCCAACAGAAGAAATGGCGAGGTATGCAGGGGAAGATATGTACTAAGTGTAAATTCTGAATATGTTAGAACGCTGAAATTTTAAATTTAGAAGTTATTTTTTTCAGTTTCATTATACTTTTGTTTTCATCAGTTTTATTATTAACCATTCCACTTCGTGATAACAGAACATTTTTCAAGAAAAATGTTAGTAGCTGGAAGCAAATCTGCCGTTGATAAACTAGCAAGAAAAGCATTTCCTATAAACTTTCGCCTCAGTACATTGATTTTTCTTTTAAATAAAATACCATCTGTAAATCGAAATCATTGTCTGACTTCGTGTGTTGTTTTACAAAAGATATCTTTTGTGTTCATAATATATTTTATTTAAATTCTTAATTTCTTATCTATTCCTTGTGGCAATCATATATCATGTTAAAAGCGTACTGATAATATTTTATTTAAATTCCAACTAATTAAAATTAATTTAAACCGTACTGATAATATTTTATTTAAATTCCTCGAGGTTTCCCCTATGTATTCGTTGTGGCACTCATATATTATGTTAAACCATGGCAAGCGATATCATGTTAAACTGTATTGATAATGACCAAGAACCAAGTGTCTATCACAAATCAACTAATGCAAATGAACTCGTAAATTTATTTTTTCACCATAAAAAATCAAAATAAAGTCTGGAATAATTATCAGATTATATTTAAGAGCACTCAGAAAATGTAGCATTCGATATTTACGAGAGGAAAGAGAAATAGATTTAAATTGACTTTAAACCCTCCAGTACACGATTTATTTTATACTAGCAGCATGGTCCGGCGTTTCCCCGTGCTTGATTCAAAAATCGTACGACTCATACAGCAATCGCTATCACTTGACTTAAAATATTTTTGCCCTTCCTTGCCTTTAAAGTAGTGCCCTTCGCCGTGCTGATGTTGCTACATGTCTTACTTCTTGCCTATCTCACATTGCGATTTTTTTCTAAGCTCTACACTAAACATTAAATCTGTTACGAAAAAAGAACTAAACAAAATGAACACAAAACGATCAGCTTTAAAAAAGGACTCGTAATTGGAAAAAATGAATGAAAAATGAATGTTAACAACAAATACTTTTTCACACCCAAACCCAGTTCTGCGGAATCAGAATCAACGTTGGGTTTAAGCAAGCGAATGAGCCAATTGGAGTAAAGTATCATGCAGATTTAAATTTTTCCCACTTGTGGCGAATGCAGCTATCGAATTTTTTTGCATGCTAGTTAACATTCGTGTCAGTCAGCTGTTGGCTCTCACGCTGGCCAATAGAATCTTCATGCCTATTCGTGGCAGCCAGCTATAGGCTCTCACTCTGGCCAATAGAAAATGACCGCAAACTACATGAAAACTGCCGTAGAAGCATGAAAAATCGATTATTTCCACTATCGATGAGAATTGGGAAATGCAACGTAGGTCTTGGCCTTTCCGCTAACTCGGAGCATGTGCATGTAAACTTTGGTGCAAATGCGTCGAAAATTGCGGCCGTGCATTCGTTACACACACACACACACACACACACACATCCTGCCTTTTATATATAGAGATTCAAAGCGAAATAGAAGACTCCTAAACGTTTTCAGATTAAAAAATGAAACCGATATACGTTAGTTGTCAATCCTAACACAAATACAATAGAAAATATTTTATCTAAGCTTACCAAATAATTTAGTATAACTAGTAAATCAATAAGAGAAAGTAATAATAATAATAAGTTAAGACTTGAATGAGGGATTTACTCTATAACTTGTAATGTTTGCCACAAGAAATGCATTTGAAAGAAGGGATATTTTACAAAACAACACGCTCAATGCATTAGTTGTTCAGCATCATGAGTCTGATTATTTCAGGTTTAAATGTCATGTTTATTAAAAGAGAAAGCAATTTAAGACGAAAGTGACAAGAAAGTGTTTTGATTTCTAGATCAACCACGGTAAAATCTACGTCCAGTTTCTTACATTTCACGTTTCTTGGTAGATATATTACCACAGTGTTGAATACTTAATAATAATAATAATAATAAAAGAAGAAAATAAAACAATAAGGAAAGTGAATGAAATCAGCTCTACTGCATGTCCAGACACGTCGGAAAAATAAATATAAAAATTAAAAGGTTGCGTAGATAGATAGTGTTACATTCTGTACTAACAGGAATATATACTTGAAAAACACGGTGGATAAAATAAGTAAAAGTTTTTTGTACAAAACCAGTAAAATAAGAATAAAGGTAACAGTTATGCGCAAGGTCGTCTCAAGTCAATCCAGCAAGTGAGTGCTACTACAGGGGAGCATGTCTTAGCACGGGTCGATATTTCTCGCGTTAGTCTGAGTCTTACTCAACAGATCCCAGCTAGTCAATATTTACCAGCCTCCCCACGAGGAAGGATGTGGCACAATACCGAATTTAATGTGGGGCAATCCGAGCCCGTAGACTCGGACAAAAAATTCCCCGGAAATAAAACATTCCTATAACTCTAGATACATACAACCCATACATCCATTTAAAAAGTTAAAATAAAATCATCTTTGATAATAGCTAAAACTATAACCGAAAGAGCTCAGAAATTCAGAACATATGAACCGTTTCTACACACTCCGTCCAGAAAAGAAAACAATTGTTCGAACACAAGAAAAATTAAATACAAAGCCTAATCGCAATACATTTTCTGTAATTTTTAATGAAACATGTATAAATGGAGGATTGCTGCCTAAATACACATATATATATATATATATATATATATATATATATATATATATATATATATTCTTTCTCTTTCATGTTATCTATCTATCTATCTATAGTAAATAAATGGATACAATTGTGAATAGTTATCTTTCCACTTCGAGATTCGCATAAAAATCCACTCTTCAGGATCAAGAGGTATAATCTGAATTTATTAAGACATATCATATGTAGCGTCAGTTATTCTTATTTTACGCAGCATGTCCCTTCAGATGTGGCGATCGTAAGTCTTCACAACTTCCTCTCGTTTGTAGCTCTTAGTAAGCTCTTTTGTTTTTGTATCTCTCTCAATCCCGGTTCTACAAACCATTTACAGAATCCCGTTTGATAGGCTATTCGCTGGCTTTGTCTGTCTTCCTTGTCTGCACGATGCCCTGTCAGTGGCAAAATCTCTAAACCCGCTTTCCTCATTATCATCTTTTCTGATTTTAATTATACCCGTTCTAGTTGTTTCTTTAAAGCTTCTTAGTTCCTCACATATTCCGTCCACGGAATTATCAGCAGCTCTATGTAGAACCACGTTTATGTTGCCTCTACTTCCTCCTGTGAGGAGATTGTTCTGCTTTTATTGTCGTATAGCGGGGCTGATATTCTATAATAGTTCTGTAATCTTCTCTTTGTTTCTAACAAAATTTTCCTGTTTCTTAATACTTTGCTCAGTTTTTGGAAGGCATTTTTTTCTGTTCCATTATGCCTTCGGATTTCGGTATAGAATTCAATTTTCTGTTTAAAAACTTCCGAGATATATACGTTTTCATTGCTTTTCATAAACAAATTAATTTTTAACGTAAAATTAATTTTAAATTTGTTATTTCATAAGGACGTTAAGATGTGACATGATATAATCTGAAATTGCACGATTTTGATAGTTTTTCTGACTTAGAATGTATTTGTATAAAAGATATTTTATAATTGGATAGACAAAAGGTAGGCAGAAAAGTTCATAGACACACTATAAAGGAATGATGATAGGGCTGTGGAATCTTGCAGGCATTAATTTTACATCTTTTTATAAATAACTGCATTGTTTCTTTTCAGTTAAAATGACAAGCTAAACTAGTTTGAAAAAAAATAATTGAGTCGGTTACATTTCATAGGCGTGTCTTTGTTAGCCTATAAACTTTTCAGCCGAATTTCGTACTACATATATTTAAGCTCTTGAAATATTTATTAAGTACTGTAATGAGTGCTATTATGAGGAAATATATTAGTGTGTTGAATGATTTATTTATTTTACGGTTTATCAACCTTTTGTGGGGTATTCTAATCAGAAACATTTTATGGGTTGTAAGAATGATTCCTACACTTCGTTTTTTGGTGAGTGAACATCGTATAAAAAATTTGCTGGGAGGTAATGATGACTTTTCGCTATACAGGACATTAATATTTAACCCAGAGCTTGGGGAGAAGAGATGTATACATACCTTTGCTAAAGGTATTTGAGCGTAATTGAATATAACAAATTCGACTGGAATTCTCATTTCCGGGTTGCCACTCATTGCACAATCCACACATCCAACACATTTTACTTAAGACACAATACACGTACTTTGATTTTTACGTATATATATATATATATATATATATATATATATATATATATATATATATATATATAACGTTATCCACAGAGAGACTGTTTCGCTGTTTCACAGCTCATCAGTGTGGCTAGACATCCGGTTGCCTCTAGCTAGGGTCAGTCGGAGATTCTAACCATTAAGCCGTCGGCGCACGGTAGGGATGAAAGTGAATTTTTTAGCGTATTTATTTTTTAGAAACACGCCCAGTGACCGACAGTGAGTCAATTAACAAATTTCAATTGGTGGTGATTATTCCAAAGGTGAATTTTCAGTCTATGTGAGAGCTCAATTTAAGATATAGAGTAAATCATAAGCATATATATAATATATAATATAAAAATATATTTATTATTATAAACATGAAAAAAAATATATAAATACACACGCACACACACACACATATATATATATAAATATATATAAATATATATACAACAACAATATAAATATATGCACACACACACACACACACACACACAC
>CAHIKZ030004263.1:895000-907500 GCA_903632075.3 Acanthosepion pharaonis
GACCCTAGTATAAGGAAGAGATGTTTTTTCCAGTATTTTGTAATCCAAAATTGCGTTAAGATTACGACGCCATCTGATATGAACTGACAATTTTTCCATAAAGTTGAATTTATACTTGAGCTTTTTGCTCGCCTCATGTCTGATTGGTGAATTTTTCGAGGTTCACGTGGATAACACCCTAGATTTTCTGGACGAAGTCTACATTCCTAATTATATCAGAGGAATAGGAATGTATTTATTTTACCACTGGAGACACATTCTTATTACTGGAACAAAATAGCGCTGTTGAGATCAAAGAAGGTTGCAATACCCGATTCTGTGGGGTTGGCGGCAAAAGCAATGCGTACCGGATGATTTTTCTTCTCCTGCTTTAGAGTCGAAGCTCTATATCGAAGCGAAAAAACAGAGATAGGATATTTAGTTAAAGTCCGTCACTTATCGCATTCTAAAGATATGTTCTCAAATAATTGACGCATTATGTATATCCATAGCCCTCTTTCTATGTTTTTCTTTTCTGCCCGACACTAGGATTGCACTCGCAATTACTGTCAACAAATTCAATCTCTAGAATGTGTACTTGGACACAGTGAAAACCCAGTGGGCAATAAGTCAGCAACACTAAAAAATAAAATATAAACGAGATATCCCTGGACATGGCCAATGGAACCAGAATAGTCTACACCCGAAGATTAAATAAAGTACAGAATTCTCTGTAGGTTACTCAGAGAGACCCCGTACGTTGTGAGTCTATTGGTACTTAAACTGACTCAAACCTAAAGTGGAACTCAAATATACGATATATCGTTAAAGATAATGGATAAATTGTTAGCTTCCTGTACTGATCCAGTAAGTAACTGATTACTCCTACTAAGCTCTATCTTAACAAGAAACTGCTCCAACCAAAAATGACGTATTGCTACCATATTGGGGCAAGAGCTACCCAGTCTTCGTTTTCTAGTCTCGATAGTGTCAAAAAGTGTCTTCGCGTCCTTGTGGGTGATTAATTATTTTCCATCCTACAACCCCTTTCCCACAGACCAAAGGTCGCAAGCCTTTTGCCACAATATCGTTATTTCCAGGGAATGTTCAGACGACCTACGTTCGTTAGCTCTACGAGTTCTAAACTTCACTGTTAAGACACACCATTCCTCGCACATTGTAGCCGACCGCTCTCGTTTCCTTCGTATTCCATTGGTGAGATGTAACTTCCACTCGAGCAGCTTCTTCCCACGAACCACTGTTTTGTGGAATTGGCTCCCAAGTGGATGCTTCCCCGATCACTACAATCTTAACTTGTTCATGTCTAGGGTTAAACGTTACCTCCTCCACATATCCCCATAATATGGGCCACTTACTCTGTAAGCCTCTATCTTGAGAGGCTCCTTCGTATTGTTCGGAGTGAATAACATTGTAAAACAACTAGAAAAAAAGATTATGCACTGGGAAAGGTTTTTTTACAAATCACATTCACATGCACAAATTTTCCAACAAAGACGCTGATCATCAAGTCATTCTTGCAAATTTCCCCATCTAATTTCCTAACCACCGGAAAGGATATTATGATGTCCAAATTAAGCGAATATTTAAATGATCAACTCATCTAGACACAATGGTAAGTGCCTAAACCCAATATGCATTGTGTCAAGTTCCAATTAACCCAACTATAAAAATAATATTTTTGCTATTTGCATTCGGGCTATTATCCTCGTCATTTTTCTTATCACAAAATTTCGTCCGTTTATTGCTTCGGCCTTCTTCAAGTGCCTGTCGATCCCTGAAGTGTATCTGAATCAATAGAACCGCCGTAAGAACAAGAATGATGAGAACAACAGTTCGAATTTTAATATTGTAAATAACAGTAACACATCATCTGAGAAATACAGACAGGAACTATTATCTAAAACACAATGTGACTTTATATATTTGTCAGACACGCAATCTGATCCCACTAGTTACTAACCACACATTCCGTTGTTATAGTAAAAAGTAGAATTTCTCGACCCCAATAAGCGAGCCTACCACATTAGTACATAGTGAAAACTGGTAGCTATTAAACTGAAGTTTTGTGTAAGTTTTCTTTGTGTATTTTTATTTTAAAATAGATTTCTTTCTTACTTGCCAAAAGAGAATTGATTTCATAGATAAATCTTGCAGTACACGTGTGGAATAAATGAAGATAGAAATGATTTAAATATTACAGGGAATCTTAGACAAAACGAAAGTCTGAATATGAAATAATACTGTTAAAGAAATAAAGATTTATATCTAATCTCTAAGTAATTTATTTTTTTTTTAGTTTTGCTTTCAAAGCAAATAAATCATTTAAGCCATAAAAATATTACAATCTATAATTTTAAGAACAGCGTGTATTCAGGCATCAAATGTTCTTTTAAGGCAAATGTTATTAAAAAACAGCAGACATTTTGCGTCGATTAATTTTATTGATCCACCTACCCTCATGAAAACTTACGAATATTTGCTACCTTAATAGAGAGTTTTTATATATATATATATATATATATATATATATATATATATAGAGAGAGAGAGAGAGAGAGAGAGAGAGAGAGAGAAAGAGAAAGAGAGAAAGAAAGAGAAAAAAGAGAGGGAGAGAAAGAGAAGAAAAACTTATCTTAGCCGAAGCGTTTCGCCCTTTGATGAACATTATCAATAAAGTAGATAAAACCGACATATAATACTACATACTAACTCCTTAACCTCTGCTATCCAAAGCAATTTATCCAATCAGTTCTTAAAATTTAAGGGAAAAGTATTAAAGACAACTGATATTTTGTGTCGATTAATTTTATTGATCAACTTTTACAAATAACGAATAATCCCTTTCAGATAAGAAGGAAATTGTTTCAATTCCATTTCGGAAGAAATATGAGCCAAGCTTTCTACTTCATTAAATCATCATCAGAGTAGGTAGGATCAATAAAATTAAACGATACAAAATGACTGTCGTCTTTAATAATATTTGTCTTAAATTTTGAGAGCTGTATAATGATATAAATATTCCTGATATTGAAATTCTTTAATGATCACATCTGACAGTTAAATTCATAAAAATCAGAACTAGTTTGATAGATATGTAGGCCATGTTTATGAATGGATTTTGACATTGGTTGTTAATTGAAAACAATATGTGAATTGACTGCAAAACACCATTTACTAGCAGAAATTTGATTGGCTATTCTAATATTTCCAATAGAAGATAGTATTCATTGAACCGGACATTTATCAGGTACGAAAACATGTTAGTTCATGGAACTTTGCGATGATAACAGAAATACCAGACAGTATCTCATCCAAATGATAGCCAATATCGTACAATATATATTCCAATTCCTGTTCGGACTTAGGCTTAGAACAAATGATTAAGACGTGTGGGTCTTAACATAAATATTACGTGGTTTAGGACACAATGAGACTTTACGATATCACAGTGATATTATTATAATAACATAAGTACATGGAATTCATATTTTATTTTAAATTTGCAATGTACTTTCGCAGATCATTCTTATCCCCAGTTACCCAAGATGTTAGTTTTACAATTTTCTTTATTTTGTAACCGACTTGATATAACAAATTGCATGATGACTGACATGAATTTTCTTTCATTATTATTTTAAAGGCGAACCCGGATACAATTGGACGAGCAGCTTTTTGGGAAAACGAGGTAAAAGTGATTTTATGGAAGGTATACCTGGCTTAAGAGGGCCAACAGGACCTCCCGGGCCTCCAGGACCACCAGGTGTCCCAGGAATCAAAGGAGATAAAGGAGACCCAGGAAAACCCCCAAAATGTACATGTAAGTAAAACATAAATACTGTCTAATTTTTACACACAAATGCAAATATGTGTACAAAATTTCTAAATTTCCCATTTATATATATATATATATGTGTGTGTGTGTGTGTGTGTGTGTGTGTGTGTTGGTTCCGAGAAGCGTGGAATCGCGATCTATTGAACTTGTTTTTTTCATTGCGTCCACGTCGCTATCGTATGTTACACAAGTCAGTTTAAAGTGTGTTTATTACCAAAACCGCAGACAAATTCTTAAGCCCTCAGAACTTCTCCATTTTAGGGACACTTCAAACGCCGGGCAATAAACACAGCCCCCTCTCAAAGAGGATAGACTACCTGGAGGTTATGCCTCCTGGGGCTTGAACATTACTATTGAGCAGTATATATATATATATATATATATATATAAGTGTGAGTGTGTGCGTGTTTTGATATAACAGGACAACATTTAGATTGCTGATCCGAAGTTCTTTAGTAATTTTATCAAAAAAGAAAGTGATCGATACAGAAGTAAAACCTATTTTATAATTATTTTTAAAACATATGATTCCATCGCGATACAGAACTTACTATATTTCGAAACTGGTCAGCAGTATCCAAGTCTAATTTCAATATTAAACCTTAACTATTGGATGGATTTAAAAATACAACCCAATCATAATCTTAACGTCCCTTTTAAGAAATTCCACAACAAAAAAATAAATAAAACACCAAAAAGGACCCGAACTACAACATGAATCAGTTAGAGTTTTAGCATGGGCTAATATATATATATATATATATATATATATATATATATATATATATATAT
Organism: Acanthosepion pharaonis; assembly: GCA_903632075.3. NCBI lineage: Eukaryota > Metazoa > Mollusca > Cephalopoda > Sepiida > Sepiidae > Acanthosepion > Acanthosepion pharaonis. The sequence continues at coordinate 899,625 of CAHIKZ030004263.1, forward strand.
ATATATATATATATATATATATATATATATATATATATATATGAGAAATTTATTTTAAATTTATTTAAATTTATTTTGCCTTTGTCAAATTAAATGTTTTTCTTATGGTCGCTGAATGCTTTTATTCGTGTTTCTGATTACTCACAACGCCATTGAGTTATTTCACACAAAAGGATGCGCGGATGGTGTAATGGATATCTTCTACGAATGAGAAATATGAGAGCTGTGTTCTAATTACAGTGGAGTTTGTTACATGTACGCGACCATAATCTAGAGACACATACAAAATAAACCGGAGAGGAGACTAACATACTTGAAAGATTAGTGCACCTCGGCGTGGTGTAATTGTTAGCAAGCTTGTCTCGCTAAATCATTTACTACAAAAGTGAGTTCGATCCTCACCATTTGCCCCACACTTTCGGCCTTGTGTCACATCTAAGCTACGCTTAGAAAATAACCATACTTGAAAATTTCGTACAGATTTATGATAGAGTAAGCATCATAAGAGAAAGGCAAGAAATAATGAAAATATTATTGCTTAGACCAGCCAAAGAGAGGAAGCTATGGAGAGCTATGATCTGAAGGCATACCGAAAAAGAGAGAAGCAGTAAAAACATTCGATTGTTAATCAACGTCTGAGCGAACAACTATATATAGGCCAGCTTGAATTTTATTGACAACAGAAGAAATGATTCGCTTCCAGCTTCATAGCTTGCGCAATAGCAAAATAATTAAGAAAAAATGTAATTTTGAACAAAGATAGACAACAGTTACTCTTTGCGTATGCCTCTCTCAGATGTACGCAAAGATTTTTGTGCGTTAACGTCTAGAAGAACGAACAGAATAATAATATATTCAGTAAATCAAGTTTAGATACCAACGAATAATTTGAACTCTTTTATGTCATCGCAGCTGTAAAAGTAAAATTGCCGTATAAAAAAGTACTGTATATTGATAAGAACTACAAGGCTGTACCATATTAAAACTTGCTTTCGTGTTATGTTAGAACTTATCAAAGAAAACGATCTTCATAATAGTCGCGTCGATATAACGTACCAATTTTTCACTGATCCATTTTGTGCTTTTAAAAAAATCTTTTGATGATATAATTTTGACTGTCTTACACATATCTATCAATAAACTATTTATGCTTTGTAGTTTTAATTATTGCATTTGAACTTATATTGGAGTTGATTTAACCCAGTTATTCAGCGGACTGCCAATTTATTTCCTCTGTTCTATTCTCTCGAGTGATATATTTTCGTTTATATATAATACACCACGTCATCTCTGACGTCAATCCCCATTCATATAAAATTTTGTTGATTTCATATCTCGGCCCAAAATTTGTCGTTCGTCAAAATGTCTGTTCTTCTTTAATTACAAAATATTTACTAGTAAAAGCACACGGATAATAACAAAATAGGTTTATTGGCTTCTTCCTTCATCATATGCGATTTGATTTGTTCTCCACATAAATATTTACGACATGCTGTTCATGGGACCAAACAGACGAAAGTCTGTGAATGCTAGATCAGGACTTTAGGGTGAATACATTTAATGTTCTAACCATGCAACCTTGGTAAGTCATAAAGCTGATGATATATCTTAAACTATCATGTTGCAAAAGCATATCATTGTAATTCAAATATAGTTATTTTCCAAGCGTAGCTCAGATGTACGGGGGTGAGGGAATACTCAGTCGTAATTGTTCTCTAACCATTACACCACCTCGAGGTGCCCCTTCTAATTCAAATATAGACTGGCTTGAAGAAGCCTTACACTGAGTTTTAAAATTTTATCAAAAATATAGGTTGTATTTTTTTTAATGATTACAGCCCAAGTAAGACGTTAATGCGACTAAATGTATCAGAAATGTTGAGAATGAGGAAACGGAGAATATGGAAGATTTAGAGAAGGAAAAAAATTAACAGGCTTCAAGATGACTGAAGATGGCGAATGACGTTGCATTTAAATGTTTGAAGATTGTAGTTATCAGGGAAGCAAGAAAACAGAATGAAGTTCCACAGGTAGGATTTGCGGAAGAGAAACTGATGGAGTAGAAGTGGCGATTATATTTAGATATTTCAACAGCAAAATGGTGGGACCTAATTACCAATATAGTAGCACACGTCATGGGAACCAGGGAAAAAATCTTGTCAGAACAGTTGCCATGGAAATATTTGTAGAAAAGATAAAGTGAGTCCACGGCACGTCGGCGCTATGGGTCATAAATACTAACATAATGTGGTTCAAAAGTAGAGTAGTCTTCAGTTTCATTGAAAACGGTATTTTAGGGTGGGTTTCATTGTCGCCACTCCATTGAACTTGGTCCAAAGTGGTGAATCCAGTCTCATTCTTAAACTGAGCAAAATCTTAGACAACAAGCAATCTCTGTTCCTTCAAGGATTGTATTTAACATTCTGCGACCTCTCCTTACAAAAACCTTTGATTTACCTAGAAACTGTACTAAACAGCAAGAACAACTATAGTGTTCACGAATTTTCTCACATGATTTTGCAACACAAAATCCTCTAAAACGCCTTAGTATATCTCTAAAGATAACTCAGTACTATACTGGCGAAATGGTCACACCAATTTACAGTTGAGTTGGCAAGATGTAACCGTAAATTCCATGCTAGCAGCTTCTTTTATCGCAGTTGGAACTCTCTTCCGGCTCCATGCTTTCCAGCCAACGTTAATCTGCAAAAATTTAAATGCAATGTCAATCACTATCTACTGTCCTCCTGGTTACACTTCTTTCATTATCATTCTTCAGCATTTTTTCTGTTTCACTTTTCTCAAGTGTCTTTCCTGTCTTGCTTGGGGCGAAATCGATTAAAACAAAACTGTATAATCTTCATTGCAAAGTTCTAAGTTAATCTCCATCTTTTGTTACAGGGTCGCCTTTAATTTTACTAACCCATCTCAATAAACGGTAACATTCACATAAATATTCATAAGTAAATTTTTGCAGTAAATTTCCTTCCAAATGAGATAACATCTATGTCAGCTATTTGTATTCGACTTCTGTCCTGAGGGACAGGCATTTTGAAACTATTTTCATTAAGAAATATAAGATAATTCCACATTTCTTTCTCATGTTCCTCTAGACATGTTATATTTATGAATAGAAATATATCCAGGGACATATTTAAAAGTAAATTTAAACCGGTGACTTGACATATTTGAAGAGGATATTAAAATGATCATGAACCTATACTGGTAGCAAACTTCCTGCATACAAATAGAAAATGAATTTAGTAAATATACAAAAATACAAAGGAATGTAAGTGAAGGATGTGCTTCTTCATTTGATTTAATTACCCAATACAGAGAGGCGATTATGAGAGAACTTGAAAATTACTAGCTGACACAACCTTAGCAGCATAAAATAGACAGATGACACAGTGTTGAACGCACACACAGAAAGAAAACGACAAAACCTCTTACAGTATTTCGTTAAGGAAAGCGCAACAAGTACTAAATAATTGCATGAAGACAGCTCCTAATGCAAATTACAAGTTAGAGATACCAAAATCAAACAAGTACAATGATCTAAATAACTGGAAAAACGGAAATTGTGACAGTGAAATCCGAAGGCGTATTGGGATAGCGAAATATGCCTTCCAACATCTAAGCAAAATATTAAGAAACTCAAAAAAAATATCGTTAAAATCAACGAAATGAAGACTTAACACAGTTTATATAATATCAGTCCACCTATATGCCAGTGAATGCTGGATATTCTTCACACCGATGAACAAGAGACCTCAAGCTGCAGGAATCTGGATTTACAGGGGAATATTGAGAATAACATGAAAGGAACATGTTAGTAACAATGAAGTTTTAGAGAATATCGAAACAAAGTGACACTTATACTTGACATCAGAAAGAGACAGTTGAAATTTTCATGGCTCCCAACGGGGAAAGAAGGCTTGGAAAATCTGATACTCACAGAACAGATTGAAGATAAGAGGATGAGAGGAAAACAACGCCTAACCTACTTAGAAAGTTAGCAGAACAAGCTTTAGGTGAGATAACAAAAATACAAAATTTATTAAAACTATAATGGAGAGGAAATTGTGGAGAGCCATGATGGCCAACATCTTGAAGAGACACGACACATAGAAGAAGGAGGAATAATTATTCGGCTTGCTTTCAAATAATCATTAATAAAATTTCATGTTATATTTAATAAACGGCTGAAATTAATTCCTTACTTACAATTTACTTCTCATTCCTTCGTCGTATTTTATTTTGACAAGTTAGCAATTCATTGTTTTCCAAAATGAGGTTACTGTGCCGCGCACTTAAAAAATAACATTACAAAGATTACATCTATATATCTTTATGGATTCTGCTTAGATAATTCTGCTTGTAATTTCCGGAGTAAAGTTTTCGGAAAAATCAATATTGCTGAAGGCTAAAATAGAAGATATTTATATAAATTCATTAACGGCCAATTTCTTTCGTTGTCTGTCACGCATGTATACAGGATTAAATATTTGAATGATCTATGCAGTTTAGCATTTATATGCATATTTAAGCATTTAGCTTCATACGAACACTCGAAAAGCCCGAGTACTTAAATACCTGTCACTTAGTTGTTTGTAAATATTTATTATTGCTATTTGCTTGTTTTGTGGGGTTTTGGGATTTGTTTGTTTTTTTTTATTTTTATTTTTTTTTCTTTTTTTTTCTTTTTTTGGTAACTCCGTATGGGTCATTTAATGACGAAATTTATTTTTCTTCGGTGCATTAGCAATTTCTTTAACAAAAATTGTATTCCTGGCTATTTTTTTTTTTTAAAATTTGTATTGCTGTTATTAACTTATTTTTTAATAAAAATCTATTGCTGGTAATATTTTTCCTTACAAAAATGTATTGCTTGAATCTTTTTTTTTACAAAAAATGAGTATAGCTAGTAATATTTTTACTCTGAAAATGCACTGCTGGCACCTTCACTATAAGAATATATTTCTACACATTCATAGTCTCTTGACCCTTGTTGGGGGTTAATTATTTGCACAACGCCGGGACCCTAACAGGTGCTACCACCCCTGATAAGGGTGGACTTGGGAACAACACCAATTAAGAGGTGGTTACACGATCCTCAAAACGTCCCTGGTTGCCGGACGTAGTTTATCGTCATACCCAGGACGTGTATTATTGCATTTATATTAAAAAGTTTGCCAATAAAAAGTAAGTATATTTAAGAAAATATTAATATAAGAACTAGAACTCAGTTTTTTGTGAGAAGTAAATACAAGTCTGTTTGCAAGCATATATGAATGAACAGTTACGAAAAATCATTCGATCATTGTCGAATTCCATGTCCGAAAATTAAAAACAAAATATCACCTACTGACACAAATAAAACATTTATTAGTCAAGTCCATAGTCTCCTTTGTTTTAAACTGCAGTCTGCAATCGTTCAACAAGCTTGTTGATGCCTTTTCCGTAGGAACGTCGTGCTTTTTTGTTGGAAGAATGTTGTGAAGTAGTTTTCGACTGAGTGTACAGAGGTTTTTATTATTGAAATCAATGTCTGAAGGAGGCTCGTCAGGAGAATACGATGCTTGCTGGAGAAGTTTTTTTTTTTTTTCAATCGTTCCAACACGAGAACGGTAATAAAGCCATTAAAAACGCAGTGGTTTACATGGTGTCATTGGTGAGAGGTAACTTCCTACTCGAGCAGCTTCTTCCCACGAACCACAGCTTTGGTAAACCGATTCACGTGAGCATACTTCCCAGGTTCCTGTATCTTAACCTGCACAAGTCTATCGTTTACCGTCATATCCAACACATATATGGTATAAACTGTATCTATTATTTTGCAACCCTGTACAGGGGTTATATCACAGTAAAATGATCAAGAACACAGAGAAATTCAGTTAGCTGGACAAACTTTGTAATATTAATGATTTTCTCGAATTTAAAGCAGGCCGTGGTCGGAACAGATAAAGTTGCGAATATCTCAAAGAAAGAAAGAGTTAACAATAGCCATATATATATATATATATATATATATATATATATATATATATATATATATATGTGCGTGTGTGTGTGTGTGTGTGTGTGTCTGTTCAAATCGGTTTATCGATCTTCTAAGTTCATTTATAATGCACTTATGCACAGTATGACAAGACCAACCCTAATACCAAAGAGCTGCGACAATTGCGTATGCACGCAAGCCATTTGCACTCAAACAGATGTGATCGTTTTCGCCAGATAGTAAATCCTATTATTGTATATAAATAAATAAAAGATGAATTACCGCTCATAATGTTGTTTTTCCGCAAACACTTTTACTTAATCTTTGTAAGTTACTTAATTTACTTGGCGAAGTAATCGCCTGAAATAACATATTATGATTTACATATTTTCAAGTAATGTATAAATTTGTATATATGCGTGCAGTTTACAATATACGCGAATTTAACACAACACGTACAAAAGGTACTTAGAACTAAATATAGATAATATAGGGGAAACTGTTGACCAAATATTGTTAAATTAGTGATTTTAATCTGCGTAGGGCGCCTACCATCTAGGAATGTCTACCATTAACTGACCCTTGTTCCACTCAAATGAAAATATTTTTATACAATAGTAACATTAATTGCATTTTAACACGTGGCTTAAACATGTATTATATTTAAATATTTTTTCATTTATATCTCTATCTAAAAAAGACAGGATGTGTGTGTGTGTGTGTGTGTGTGTGTGTGTGTGTGTTTGTGTGTGTGTGTTTGACGAATGCACGGCCGCAATTTTCGAGGGAATTGCACCAAAATATACATGCACATGCTCCAAGTTAGTAGAAATGCCAATACCGACTTTGCATTTCCCAACTCCCATCGATGGTGGAAATAATCGATTTTTTCATGCTTCTACGGCAGTTTTCGTGTAGTTTGCGGTCATTTTCTACTGGTCAAAGTGGCTGCCACGAATAGGGAGGAAGATTCTATTGGCCAGCGTGAGAGCCAACAGTTGATTGACACGAATATTAACTAGCATGCTAGCATGCAAAAAAAAAATAGCTGCATTCGTCACAAGTGGGAAAAATTTTTAATCTGCATGGCACTTTACTCCAATTGGCTCATTCGCTTGCTTAAACGCATCGTTGATTCTGATTCCGCAGAACTGGGTTGGGTGTGAAAAAGTATTTGTTGTTAACATTCTTTTTTTCATTCGTTTTTTCCAGTTGCGAGTCCTTTTTTAAAGCTTATCGTTTTGTGTACATTTTGTTTAGTTCTTTTTTCGTAACAGATTTACTGTTTAGTATAGAACTTAGAAAAAATTCGCAGTGTGAGATATGCAAGAAGTAAGGCATGTAGCAACATCATCACGGCAAAAGGCACTCCTTTAAAGGCAAGGAAGGGCAAAAATATTTTAAGTCAAGTGATAGCAATTGCTGTATGAGTCGTACGATTTTTGAATCAAGCACGGGCAACGCCGGGCCATGCTGCTAGTTGTCTATAAAATATTCAAAATTCTAGTATGGTAGGACAAAAAGACTTAAAATAGATCCCACTAGAGTTATATTAATCTATTTTGAACATATTCAGTTACAGTGAGAGTTATGGACATATTACGCTGAAACCCCGCTTCGCGTACGATCAACGAAGTTAAACAACGTCGATGGGTGACCTAAACGGGTGGCTGCTTGTAAATATCAGGTGCTGTCAGCTTGGATTTCGGGTGGTGTGATGGATAATGGCGCAAAATTCTTAATTCCATTTGGCTACGTTGTATTCACCTACACGCAAATATTCTTGGGAAAGGTGTGAATCAGCCTCTTCTCCCCAGCTGTGGATTAATTAGTAAGACTTGTATCACTAAATCATTATTATCTCCCCACAAAAAT
>CAHIKZ030004263.1:915000-940000 GCA_903632075.3 Acanthosepion pharaonis
CAAAAAACACAGGTTCAAATTTTTATCGAGACGCGTTGAAGATACTGGAACGTTCAGTATTTCTTTTCGAATTTCGTTTCCATATTGTCATTAAATTACCTAATATTAATCTGATATGTAGATTTGTATATCATATATTCCTCAAACAGATAGATTTATAGATGAATAAACTTGGTTGTGAATCAGACGGAATACAGAATATTCAATATAGTAGAATATTTGGAAAATTTCTGCTTTGAAATATGTCACCGATGAACCAGCGTCATCAGGAAAATAAATTAATTTCTAAAGTGCGCAGTTGATAGCAGTGAGACAATACGATATTGGAATGGCTGAAAGCTTGGGTTTTAATAGTTTTTTTTTTAATTAATTAATTTTAATCTATTTTATTCATTCATTTATCAAACTTTTTTATCCTATATCACTTCAGAATTAATTTAGTTCGAGCAGTCAGTAAACTCAAAAAGCCTGGTCGTAAATTATATGTAGTGGCTTCGTAGTTCATAACACTTTTATGGCATCTTCTTTTGTAAATTAAGATATTTAAAATCTCAATCAGATCAGTATTGTGATCTTGATGTTTCTGATGACACTTTGGTGCACTGAGTGTAGTGCTTGTAAGTTACCGTTACTGTCGACAACATGTCCCAGTCATCCTAAGATTTGGCGTGTGCTGCCGCAATTTGAATAGATGTTCATAAAAATAGTTTCGTGTAAGCATCGGGACATAAACCATTAACCTGGGATAGAGTTTCGAGTATAAAGGTGTGCAAATATTCAACGATATGTGTGTCCATCACCACTTTCAAATATTGAACACGGAGATGCTCGTTAACCAATAGTATATAGTCAATTATAATTTCTTTGTTAGCCGATAACTACGAATCCCAATGGAATAGATTCTTCGCTCTACAGTCAGTCGAGTGACAGGTTGAGCGCCAGCGAGAAGAAAAAATGATGTGATTTGAGGCAATATTCACCTTCTTTTGCTGGTTGTATCGTTATCAGTATCCGAATGTCTCTTTTAATCAAACCCCCTGAAGCTTTTACTTGCCTCTCTTATCTTCCTGCATTTCACCTATTCCTAATTTATTCCTACTGCTGTTACCCAAGATAAATCTAGAACAATTTCTCCTTCGAAGAGAGAGAGTTCCATTAGTTCCCCGTGTTCCAAAGTGATTCTTTCTAGTTGCCTCCTTTGGTTGTCATAGCTACCTTGTCATAGCTACACTATTTCGCTGTTACGCCACGCGTTGTTTATCCGGCTGTATTAATTTCTACGAATGGACGAAGGTAGAACAAACTAGATATTATGAATAATCAAGAGTAGTCTCCCCTTGTTTTGTTACTCTCCTCTTTGCAACTTAAAGCCTACACCTACGTATTTTTGTCATGACACCAGGTGTCTTGCTGTCTCGTGTTTTGGCGTTTACATTTATGTTTGCACATGCACATTATGGAAGCTCGATTTTGGAACAAGGTTTTGAAATATTATTGAACTCAGTTTTCTAGTTGGGGTTTGACATTATATATAATTACGCAAAATATTTTTCCATATCATTAACCTTTTTGAGGAAATAAGTTTGAAGATTAAGTTTAAATTCAAAATCATAACGTTGGAATTTCATTTCGGCGTTCAGTGTAAAGCCTTACAGCACAGCCTTATAAAATGTATAATTTACTGATGCATCCCATACTGTATATGGACAGGATGCATGTTACAAGCATATTATCACTAAGTCATTATACCATCAAATAAGACATCCATTAACTTCAAAGAGAAATTATACTATTATAAAACAATTTAGTTACATTATATTATGATGTAATTTATTATATAGTGCTGTAGTTTTAATGCAATTTTCAATAAACAATGCAAATTTAAATATATTTTTTGTAATTTGTGTCCATCAACATTGTAGTGTTATATACACTTTTATATATTTCTTTGTTTTTATTAATAGAACCTAACACATGGTTTAAAATCTTATTCATTGAGTTAACTTTTTTGTATTCTTGTACACTATTTTACACCGTTTTACTTATTGATTACTGTAAAATAATTGCATATCTTGTTTGTGGTGATTAATTAGAATTCCGGTTTAAATAATTAATTTAATATATATATTAACTTTATGTGTATTTATTCTTGAAAAAGTAAAATTTTGAAGTCAACTCGGAAGCAAAAACCTGACGAAATTGGGTATTTCTGGAGATCTTTTTAAACAATCTTTAAAATTGCTCCAAAATAGTTAACAGCTATAAATTAAATTTTGGGTGTCATTATTTAGAAAATCAAGCCCAAGTATTTGCATTGAATGCAGTGTTGATTTTCTAAAACCTGTGAAAAACCAACCTGCCCTCATAGGTATTTTTCTGTTAATTTTCTAATAAATACTCCTGTAAATCATTTTGAAACAACAGTTAATCAGCTCAGCATATTTTAGTATATTGGGCTTGATCCTCATCAGGGGCTACGCTCTAATACTGCTTCATAATAAATAAAGAAAAACTGTAATAAAACAAAATTGAAGGTTTATTCATACCGTAGTATAACCTATTTAATTAGAATCCTAATCCTTTACACAAGGAAAAAGTGGGATAGGTAAGTTCGCTAGTGGTAGAAAATATTATTTTAATAATTATATCTAATAAGAAATAAAGCTATTTCATATTATTATATATTATATTATATTAGTTTGTGTCATATTTATTTGCCGTTATTAATATTTACCTTTATTCTTAAAAAATAGTATAATTTTATTTTATTTGATTATATATTCACCATTATTTTGAATATCATTTGCTACTTTTCAGACAGCTGAAAAAATTCTAGTTTTGTGTAAAATTCCTCAGGATTGATGTGAAGAAATTTTCGAGAAAATCTTAGGATTTGCTTTTCATTAGAAAGAGTTGTCACCATCAAAGTGTTTTGCAGCTATAGATTGGTACAGGCTCAGGATAATGCATCGAGTGGAGAAGAACAGACCAATTGAAACTCAAAATATTTCCTAATATACTTGTTACATGCAGCCTTTCGTTATCATGAAGAAACACAACAGTTTCCGTTTAAATGACTGTGTAGGCTGTCACCGTTGTGCCAAAATGTAAAGTGTTGTTTGACTGATTCGTTTTCTACGGATTAGCAACACTTTACAGGTTATTTAAAATCAGAATATATTTTATGATTATAAGAATTTTTCCTTTTTGGACATAATAATGGATTAGTGATACAATTCGCTAGTTATGGGTTATGATTTACAGTTATGGGTTAATTAGTAAAATTAACCCAAAACCTGGGAGGAGAAAAGGTGGATACATGTCGATCTCAAGCTTAAGTGGATTTTACGAACCTAATGGGAATTGCAACTCTGTTCTCCAATTAACAATTCCGGGTCGTTATCAATTGCACCATCCGCACACTCAAGGTTGTATGCCCACGTGGTCACCCAATTAGGTACGGGCCAGGTTCGACGTTGCTTAACTTCGATGATCGTACGTAACAGGAATTTCAAAGTTATGTGGTCGTAAACGTAAGGTGTGTTCGTGTACACCATATTTATTTTTAACTACCACTTACAATTAGCAGTTAAAGCGATATATTTAATATTACAATTGGTTTCACGAAACGGAAATTACTTATGACTCAACATAATACTTGATGTTTTTTCTAATGAATTAAACTTAAGAAAAGATAGGTATATATATATATATATATATATATATATATATATATATATATATATAAGGTGCGCAAGAGTAACGCCTTTTTAAACTTTTATTGAACAAAAATAACTTACGGTAGTTTGCGGAAATTTATAAATGTTGTAACATCAAAGCAATATGATTTTATATGATTAACAAATTATATATCATGTTCAAAATGCTTCACACTACGCTGAACCCTATCAGCAACAATTTACAAACCATTTGACACATTTCTACATTAATTACTGAAATCTATCAGAAACTGTTTGCTTTAATTCGGGAAATGTTTACAAAGAATTGAAATTGTTCTGCAAATAAGACGTTTCGTTACACCCCACAAGAGAAAGTCTGGTGTTGTTAGGTCTGGTGATCGTGATTGATTCATGTCGTCCTATCCACCTCTGCTAGGAAAAAAAAAGAAGGTATTCAGCAAATTAGTTCAATTTCTCATCTTTGGTTTCGTACACGTTTCCGACCATGTCCATCTTTTATTTGTATTTTCTTTAACACCCGCAGAATCAAAATCTTTTTTTTTATATTGCAACTATGCTGAGTAAAATTTATTTATACTTTAAGTATATGCAAGGCCAGGGCTACACGCGGTTTTAAATTGCTCCTATACTGGTTGCCAACCAAGGATAGAAAGCCCAGTCGACAATGATATTTGGCCTCTAGCTGGTTTAGTTTTTTTTTTTGTTTTGTTTTGTTTTACGGCATATCAACATCAGTGGGTTATTTAATGCCGACAATATTTTTAGGATAGTTTCGTATGTATAGAATATGTATTATTTGTAAGATATCAGCTTTGTAGATCAGGTTTCATTGACGTACTTTTGTAGAGAGTTTTTTTGTTTTTTTTTTATTGTCGAGTGTCAAATGCATTTCTGGAATTTTTTTTTTCAAAAATGTACTGCTGATAATATTTTTTCCAAAATATATTGCTGGTAATATTTTTCTCCAAAAATCTATTGGTGGTAATTTTTTTCTCCAAAAATCTATTGCTGATAATATTTTTTTCAAAAATATATCGCTAGTATTTTTTTATATAAAAACCTATTTTTACGCTTTCATAATATTTTTACCCCAGTTTGGGGGTTAACTATTTGCTCATAGCTGGGTGTCTAAAAAGTGCTATCACCCCGGGTGATCGTGGACATAGGAACAAAACCAGTTCCACGCACCTCAAAACTGCCTGATCAGAGGTCTTACTCCCGGATGAAGTTCATCGTCATACCCAGGACGAGCCCATAGCTGGGTGAGAAACATTAGTGAAATTGGTGATGGTGCATAACCTGAATTCATTACGAATAATTCCGGATGTATAATTAGTAAATACCAAACTTTTCAAATACCTAGGTGTATGGATCAATTGTGGTAAATTTAGGAAATTTGACAGAATAAGGACTGTTAGGAGTAATTTTCGCCTAATATTGCAAATTGTTACAAAAGCAAAATATTATCCTGTAATCTTGAGTCATGTGCTTATATAGCATCGTCAGCTCGAGACTTTTTCTCATGAATGACGCCAAAACCGTTAAGAAATGTTTAAACTCTGTTGCATACAGCATTTTAAAATCAATGGTTAAAAATGGCTTTGAGCGTGTGAAGGCCATTGACCTTATTAAAGATCACACTTCTTCGAACAATGTGAACTGGCATTTTAGAAACACAAGACTCTACCAGATAAGAAAAAACTACAGCACAAGAAGACGTTTAACAGCAGTAACAACTAAAATGAATAACATGTAATTTAAAGAAAATATAAGAAGATAATAAAGATGTTGACGTTGCTCGCAATTTCAAATGGGACTAGGAAAGAAACCCTCATAATACTGGAAAGAGCGATAATAGCTACTGGACTTGAGAAACCTATTTTACTGAAAATTTGTTTTAAGAGAAGATATAAATTTTAGTTGTTATTGGCAGTGGCTGCTCAGGCAGTAAATGCTGAACGTTTCCTTATAAGGAAAGAGCTATTATTGCCATTACCTGTAAATATTTTAAACCATAATTATTTTTTCCAATGTAAATATTACCTTTACTGCTATTTTTATTATTACACAATATTTTATTGTGATACTAGAACTCATATCATCATATGATACGTCCGGAATATTTTGAAATCTCCTTGAGATTTTAATCTGCTTCCAGTCATGAGTAATTACGCAAAGTGTCTGTCAAATATGTGGTTACAAATCCAGGAGGAAGAGATCGTATTTTTTCTGTCGCCACTCATATCTTCCGGTTACGGAATCTCGGGCGCCATGATTGCTGATAATATGCTGATGGCGCGACTGTTACTGCAATCATTTCATGATACGTTTGTTTAGCATTGATTTTGAGAATAACAGCAGCGAAGTCTCGCTGTTGGCTTTGGACAAGAGATGATCAGGCGTTCTTTATCGAATTAACAGAGGTGTCTCAAACCTTTTCTCAGTCACGCGAGATTGCATTTCCATTAAAATAGCTTTGTCATCTGCTTTTCACCACCGCATTAACAAGCGTATAAAAAACAAAAACCAAAGTAATAATTATAGTATTATTTCAAAAAATTCTTCTCCAAAATTCGACAAAATTTCTTAATCTTCATCAGAGACCATTTTGTTTGAGAGATTGATTAATTTTCTACAGTTTATCAATTCTTTGCAGGTTATTTAAAGCCTGAAAATATTTTTAGATTGAAATATTATTTTGGAGATAATAACGATTTAGTGATGCACGTTCTACTAATTAACCCATAGCTGGGGGAAATAGACAGATTCATACCGTTCATAAGGGTATTTCCGCTTAAGTGAATATAACGAACAAGACTGGAATTGGAATTCGGCTCTCCGAAATCAGATTTCGTGCCGTTATCCATTTCACCACCCGCACATCCAAGCTTACAGCATATGGTATTCCTAAGAGGTTACCCTTTTAGGTACTGACTAGGCTCGATATTAGTTAACTTCGGTGACCGTACGAGAACCGATGTTTCAACGTGATCTGGCCGCAAGCCGGAGGAAATTTGATTTGTGAAATCCGCAATATTAGTTTCAGTAAAAATTTTCGAGTTTTCACAGACCTTACTTTCCTCTTAATATATTCCCTACTAAGGAACGATTAACACATACTTTCCTTACTGTAAGCCTGATTTTACAAGATAATCATATTTTTAGCATATGGCGCATGCAGGTCTTATTTATACAAAAAAGAAAACACACTTGCGTTCAATTATCTAACTGCATTTTAATAATCTATTGTATTTAATTAAACTGAAGGCCACTGATGGCGATTGTTATACTCAATATCAAATCATTCGTTTTTAAAGAATTCATAGAATAATTATTATTAAAATCTAATAATTCTAACTATTATTTTATTAAGTATTACATTTTATTTTTCTACGAAATGTGTAAAATTCTGCTATCGGGTAGAACGAGAACAGTGCCGTTTCTATATCATTTTTACAGTTATGTATTTTTTTAAAAGCATTTCACTCCAAGCAAGGCGGGAGTGCCAGCAGTACGCAAGGGGCTACAGAGAGTGAAAGTAAGGGAAAAGACTTAGTATGGGGGGGGGAGGAAAGGATAAATAAGAGAACGGAGAAGGATACAAAAAAGAACGAGGATGACGGCATCAGATGTTGATTGACATTACATTTAAAATTTTGATGATTATAGTTATCAGGGAAGCAAGAGGAAGAAATTTTCACTGTCGGGAAGTGCGAGAGAAGAAGCTGTTGGAATAGAAGAGGCGGTTATATTTAACGGCATCGATAGTAAAAGAGTGGGGCCAAGATGCCAACCTAGTAGCACGCTTAAATTCATCTAGTTTGGGAGCCAGTGAAAATAGCTAGTCAGAGCAGATGCCATAAAAATATTTATAGAAAAGACAGATGTAAGCCACATTACTTCGGTGAGAAAGTGACTAGAGTCAAGACCCCAATTCAGGACCGAACACATTGCATATCCGTCCGCGGATTTTGTCGAGAATCGAGATGAACAGCTATATTTAGCTGTCCCCACCCCCACGTGGGGTAGCATGTGGCACAAGGCCGAGTTTAATGTGGGTCATCCGGACCCGTAGGCGGGTTCGAGAGCTGTCAACCTCCCCGAACGAAACCTTGCCCTTCGGCAAAGCTTCGTCCGGGTTCCTCCCTGCTAATGCAGAGAGTTTGACAGGCGGCGGTTGCTGTAACTTTAATACAGCTATAATCGAGATGAACAGCGGAGGCACAGGATTCTATATAGCAACAGTATACCATGCACCATGTACAAATCTCACTGGAGTTAGAGGCTTACATAATAAGAGTCAGAGTTCATGAGGATATTCGGAAAAGATAATGATTAACTCTAGTTTAAGATTGTAGAGTTCAGGGAAGAATCCTCGAGTGGAACTTACATCTCACTAATGGAATCTAAAGGGAATGAACGTTGTTCTCTACAATGTGCATGACATGACAGATTGAAGACGTTAGAACTGGTGGAACAAAGGAATCTAGTTCATCTGATCACTTTCCAAAGATAGAGCAGCAATGGGCTGCAGCGTAGAAAATAGTTCCTCACCCATAAGGATGCCAAGACGCTTGTGGAGTCTATCGAGTCTGGAAGGTGAAAATATATATAGCAGTCGTACTCCATTTTCGACCTGATCTGGCTCTTGTAAAGATAGGTAGCAGGAGAAGTAAGATACTTACTGGAGATGTTCAGCATGCCGACCATTTTTCCAGTCTCTTTAGAGATGGATCGTATGTTTTATCATCATTTAGCAAATGTGGTTGATAATTATTCTATTTCTTAAATTTTAACTATTTAAACGAAATTCTTCAACATTAAATTATTCCAAAGCGAAATGTCGATAAGATGAAATTGGAATATTATATTGCAATTCTATGAGTGCTGTAAAATCCTGTAAGATTTTTTACCTGACCTGTCTTTAGCTATAGATATCATATAGCGAAAATGATTATCAACTCCATTGTATTTTTAACTCAACGCTTTAAGATTTCTGTTTACAAATGGTGTGGTAATACATTATAAGTTCATATCATCTACACTAGCAAAAAAATTAATACGTTCCTTGGGTATGCGTTCATTCTTCATTAAGTTCTCTTTACATTATTCCTGTAACAAATCTAATCTCAGCTTAGTCAATAACAGTCCTATGTTTTCCTCTTGAAAAGAACAAGTACTCCTTTTACTGCAATGCTTAGATGCTACTCTGGAGTTTGAATTGCTAGTTACTAAGTATTTTTATTGTTACCGAGTTGAACTAGAAAATGAGGTCGAGCTGATTAAGAAAACAGCAAGCAAAATTATGGTACCACGCCGAGGAACAGTGATGAAGCAGGATAATTACTTCTGTAGTGAGTTAAACTTCTGTAAGTGTCTCATTTTTGTGACATTGTGCCAGACTTAATTAGGTAGAATAAAATTTAAATGAAACATCAGTCGCCATCTTCTGTCTCCTGGAATCATTTTTTTTATTTTTCTTTCTCTTCAGAAAAGTCTTCTCATTTTCCATCGCACTCAGTGTCCCCTTACGTCTTAGTCGATTTAACGCCTTGGTTGGAGTTAATTGTTTTAACGAAATACCTAGAAAACATCCACGAACAACGTTTCTTGTTTTTTCAACAGACTTGAAGACTTTTTTTTCTCGTTTGGCTTTGAACAAAGCAAACTAGGAAATATAAAATTTATTAAGATTTTTTTTTCTTAAATTATTTTCCTGACATAAATACATTTGTTTTCTAACCGTATTTTTTTTTCTTCTTTTACATAATCCTCTGATAAATAATAACCTTAATACAAATTAGTAATCCTGCTGTGTCTTGCTTGGGATTACACCTTTTTATTGCAGTCTCGCAATCTAGAACTATTTTGCCAACAAGATTGATATTCTACCAGTATAATTTGTTAGTTATGGGAAAAAGTTGTCCCTGACAGATCAAATACATTGAATGTAATTTTACTTAAATCAGTGGTTCCCAGAGATTTTCTTCTCTGGGCCGCATTAACATTATGTGATAAAAATTAAATTTAAAAAAAATAAGATAGGATTAAACCAAATAACCGCGGATTTGAACCAGAATAGTATCACTGATAACTCTCTCCTCCAATTTGCTAAATACTTGATATAATGCAAAAATATCACAATGATAAAATCAGTGAATAATTATTTATTTATAACTATACTGGGACTTACGCATGCTTCGTGGCATTCCGAACCAGTTGGAAACAACTTGGAGAAATGTCTAACAATTTCATCCTGCTGAATAACCAATCTCCTATCATCTCTTAATGTCATATTCAAATGTAACCAACTTTTCAGCTGAAAGCGTTGAAATTTAAAATTTATTAAAATACACCATCCGAAATTAACCTTTCCTGAGTTTGAATTCAAAACGTAAATGCCTATATATTTCTTTATCTTACAAATGGGTTTGGTTTATTAGGCGACAGCATCGAAAAGTAACTGAACAAGATCTAACAAATGTAAGCTGCTAATCCAGTAAAAAATATATTGCATGTATTACTTAAATCTAATCATTCTGCTGCATAATAATCCTCTTGAAAAGAACAAAATGATCTTAACTAATGCCTGTTTACTTATGCAGACGTTATATATTAAAGAATCTATTGCCTGCGATCGCATTTGAATTTTAGTTAACGCAAACAGCACGAAATGATATGTTCTTTTCCATTTTCTTCTGTGTGTTAATGATTGGTTACGCTTAACGCTCATCACTTTGAAACAACACTGTACTAAATTTAGGCGTACTACTAGTTTAGCCGTTAGGTCTCAAAGTTTTATTCTTGAATTAACTAGATATAACCGGATGTTCTATTCTAATATGTTTTAGTTTTTTTTTAATCCATTTCACGTCAGTGTAACACTCTTCCTGTTTTTTGCTTCCACGGCACCTTCTATCTTCAAATATGTAAATGCAACGTCAATCGCAATCTTGTACCTTCCTAATGTCCAGTCTTTTATTGTCCATCCTACTCACTAAACACTTCTTATTCACCTTCATTTCTCAATGTCTTGGTGGCATTATCTCCTTGCTTAGGGCGAAAGGATTAAAAGTATACTATTAAATATTAAAATACATTTTATTAAAGATAAGAATTAGAGTTAATTAAAATTAACAATAATTAATGCCTGACTCGTCCTCTAGGGTTTCTACCTAATCCTTATTGTTGATGCCTACTTGGGCAGATGTCAGTATTTTTAACACCCACAGAAGCAACAAGTAGTTTATATTATAACTGTTCGGTGTGGACCTCAGTTACTGTTTCTAAGAGAGAGAGAGTGTGTTATAGTGGAACACACCTATTCTATAGTTAATAGACTCTCCCACCTATAATAAGTAGGAGTCGCTAAGTCGCTGAGTTGGGTCGCTCAGTCAGTCGATGCCGGACGACCGTTAGTCGGATACTAAAGTATCAGCGACCGCCACTAGATTTCTCTGCGTAATTACCTATTATATCAAGTTCCTAACGTTTTGTACGTCGAACCTATTTTAGGGCCGACTTAGTACAACTACAAGCCTCCACTGTGAAACTAATCCATAACACACACAGAGAGAGAGAGAGAGAGAGAGAGAGAGAGAGAGAGAGAGAGAGAGAGCAATCTGGCGAGATCAGTAGAAAATGAACAGTTCCAGTACGCACGAAACCGCGTTCACTTGTGACTTCTTGCTAGCAGGGTTATTGGTGGTTTCCCAATAATTTCCTCTAAACAAGTTCACTCAAAACTTGGGTCAACTCGTTGTCCTATTTTCAAACACATCTCGAAATAGATACACGCTGGAACCGTTCTCAAGCCAATGTTTTCAACAATTCACCTCCTTGAAAAACTGACCATTGTTAGATTAGAACCAAGGTTTGCTGATCAAAACGCTAACGTTCTAAACATTCGGCTACGCGCC
This sequence comes from Acanthosepion pharaonis, assembly GCA_903632075.3. NCBI lineage: Eukaryota > Metazoa > Mollusca > Cephalopoda > Sepiida > Sepiidae > Acanthosepion > Acanthosepion pharaonis. The sequence continues at coordinate 926,621 of CAHIKZ030004263.1, forward strand.
CACAATTACAAGTCGACATTGATAAATATCTACCACAGAGTAATGATTGCAATTTCTGGCCGGTGTGAATGTTCCTCGCTGAGTAGATCTTCAGTTATTCATTTTCTTTTCATTGATAGATGTTGAACATAGTTCACACGACGGAGGTGAAAATTATATTATCTCAATGAAGTAACGAAATTATTCGAAATCCCTTGGCTTTTACAATGATCAAAAAGCTCCATAAGTAATTCCCAATTACATATCGAGCAAACAAATAGGTTATTAAGCACCAGAAATCACTTATATGTTATAGTAGGCTACTAAGAAAAGCCAGTTTTGCCAGCAAATTGTTGAAAGGTTACACAGTCTTATGTAGGTATCTACAAATTTTGGAGTATTTTTTTTTAAAAAAATCAATTTCCCCAATGCAAGACGACAACTCCACCAAGACGCAATATACTACTGGAAGGGAAAGAGAAGGAAAAGACATTTGAAGAAACCGGAAACCCAATCTTAAACTGGAAACAAGGGATAAACCTCTACTCCTGCTCAAACGACCGGAGAGGCGTTCGAACCAGATGATAAGCGAAACTACGGACTCTTATTAAAATCTAATATAAAATATAGAAAACTAAAATAAATTCCTTAACGTATCCCTTCATGACGGGGGAAGATCATGGCTCTCCACAACTTCTTATTCTTCGTAAATCTAAAAAAAATCAGTCACCTTATTATCCGTCATATAACATTTTGTTCATCTATTTGCACAAACACACCTGGTAGGTTGCTCGATGTTTCATTTTGCTGTTACTTTTCATATATGCTATGCATATTTAATTCACCAATTAATATTACATAGTAGTTCTGCATTCTTTTATTCGTTTCTGAGGAAATTTGCCTGTTTTATAATACTGTGTTTGATCATTTGGAAGCATCTTTCGCTATTCGAATGCACCCTCAAATTTCTGTGCCATGTCTTCCCGTCTCGTTAAATACAGTCTATGAAGTGGTGTTAAGGCCTACAGAGACTGTATCAACGAAAGACCGTTTCTTTTTCTTATTTGCTTTATTATACGAGAGGGAAAGGCAAGGGATCATCGAATCTAGGACGTAGCTGGTCGGGAGATAAAGTGAATGCATGCTTAATATTCGTAGGATTTTAAGCGCAATACGTGTGCAGAATTCTAGCGGCCGTCATAGACTTTGCACTGTTCTGACGTTATATCCAAAACTTAAGCAAAGTCAATCCATCACTGATGATAATTCCACGTCTACAGATCTTCTGACCAGTAATTTGCTATCCTGGGCCGGCTTCCGCATTCTGTAACAATGTATTGCCAGGTAACTTGCTGCCTGCCGTGTTCCACTCTAATGCATGTCGAATGTCTTCATAATCTCTCACGAACCATTAACTAATAATTATTTATTAAACTTTCGCTTTATTAGTAAACTGAAAACGAAAACCTACTAACCTACTAACCGTATGTGCATGTCTAATTGCTTGCAGGTGAAAAAGGAGAACGTGGAGAAAAGGGCACTCGGGGTTTGATTGGATTCACTGGATATAAAGGAGATAAAGGTATTTGATACGTTCCAAATTTTGTGTCGTGCTTCTGATCAGTTTTGTAATAGTGATATTTTTTTTCTTTCCATGCTTTTCTATTTTCAGAGAGAAGACATCCTGCGAGTTTCAAATTTATTTAATATTATATCTTAACAAAAATAATAATTTGGAAAAAAAAAAAAAGAATTTTGTGGTCTGAATTTTGTTTCTTAATCATTTTGTTTCTTAAGCATTGTTTTAAATTATCTCCCTTTAAAATTGTTGAACAATATAAGAAATACCACTGAAATGATTTATACATAATTCTGCGTATTATTCACTGAACGTCACTTTGCTAAACAGAGCTATGGATATATCAGGTTTTACTGCCTGAGCAGGTAACGTATTTTTCTGATAATGTTTTGCATATTTCACGCACTTGTTTTATTTTTATTTGTTTTAGTTTATTTTATTTATATAAGCACTGGTAACAATCGGTTGGTGAAGACATTAGGTTTATAATACCCAGCAATTCATACACAGTGGATAAAGGCGTTAGTTAGATCCAGTGACAGGACCCAAAGAGTGTGAGTTCAATACCTGGTAAAGGTGGTGGAATCCATTAGACATGGAACTGAAATAAAGGGTTCAGTTCGACAAATATGAGGATGATAGTCCGAACAATGTAAATAGTGTACATAACACCTCATCTCAGAAATATAGACAAATACTGAACGTGAATTGTTTCTAGTGCTAGAATTTAATTCTTATCGAGTATTGAAAATACTAATTCAATTGTCCTTCCACTTTAGTATATTAATGATGAATATGTTTATAAAATTTGGTACAATGTCCGGTCGTCATTCTCTGAGCGTTTGCTAAATGATGATAAAACATATGATCCATCTCTAAAGAGACTGGAAAAATGGTCGGCATGCTGAACAGCTCCAGTAAGTATCTGACTACTTCTGCTAGCTGCCATTACAAGAGCCAGATCAGGTCGAAAATGGAGTACAGCTGCTATATATGGGCAGGATCTGCCGAGTTTTCACTTTCCAGACTCGATAGACTCCACAAGCGTCTTCGTATCCTTATGCGTGAGGAACTATTGGCTAAGTATTAACTTAGCCAATATCAATTAAGTGAAGCAATTATGGCAACAAAGCCGTCATAGACATCTAAATCTCAACTCGATGGTTTAAAGTGGCTTCGAGAAAAATGAAGCTTCGAGTTTTAACCAAGGACCCTCCTTCTTCGAACTTTGTTGACAGGTACAAAGAACTGTACTAAATAAGAGAAACCGTATCATCTGAGAATTTTCAACAACAACAGCTAAAATAGATATCACATATAACTTGAAGAGAAAATAATAGTATAATCAATTTGGTTAACTTGCACACTACTTCAAACAAAAGATTAGGAAGCAAGGACCCATTCAGTACTGGAAAAAGTAATAACAGTTACTTGACTTGGCAAACCTATTTTAGTGAAAATATAGATTAAGTGAAAGATTTAATAAACTTCAACAGATATTTGCACTAGCTGCTTAGTCAATATATACCGAATGTTTCCTTATAAAGAAAGAGTTAATATTACTATTACAAATCACTCGATAATTTACCTTTCACCAAACCAACCCATTCTTTTGTAGTACTGACTAGTCCCATACGTACAAGTTTCGAGCACTTCGAGGATTAGCATGCTTGTCTCTCTAGATCAATTACGATTGAATAGGGAGTTCGACCCTCACTGGGTGCCTCATAATTTCGACCTTATGCCACATCAAAGATACGCCTAGAAAGGTTTTTTACAAGCTTTTTTAGTGTGTGTGTTGATATTAGCAAAAACTTTTAAAAGTCTATCCCAATAAGTATTTACAATGGAAAATCTATAAAAAAAAAGAGGTGTTAATACAAGCATTGTTAGTAATAACCCCTCCCCGAATCTGAATGTAGAAATAAAGTTAACTAGATTTGATAACAAACAAATGAATACCGAACTATTGCGTAATATCTGCCCCTTTTTTACGGCAACGAATATTGGACGATTTCTTCAAAGATGAAGGAGACTCGAGGCGACAGAAATGTAGTTCTACAGAAGGATGCTAAGGTTATCATGGACCAAGCATGTGAGCAACGATGAGATCTTAGAAAGCTTGCAAACAAGGAGGAGGCTTATACTTAATCTGGAAGAGGTAGCTGACGTTTCTTGGACACATAATGAGGAAGAAGAGCCCGGAGAAGCTGATACTCACGGGTCGAATAGAGGGAAAGAGAGACAAGAGAAAACAACGCGTGACATACCTGGCGGACTTAAGCTAGCGGATGATAGAACGTGGGGAGCAAGCAGAAGGAAGGAACTTGTTGAGAGCTGCAAGGGATAGAAGGAGGTGGAGAGCCATGACCGCCTACGTCCTGAAAGGACATGGCATATAAAAAGAAAGAATGAAGTCAGAGAAAAGAAGGACAGAATAATAAATTAATTACTCACATAACCGCCCACTTCTTTATGCGGCATTTCAATTCACGATATAGGCCAGTATGGCTTTCCACGAATTTTTTTTCCCTTGTAACACTTCCTTTTCTACCATCCATTTCCTCAAGCTAATTAAGTATCTTATGCGTTGTCTTCCTCTATCCATCTTGCCCTCTCTCTGCCCCGTGAGTATCAGATTTTCCAAGCCCTCCTTCCTGATTATATGCACTAGAAACCTCAACTGTCTCTTCCCGATGTGAAATACACAATAAAAACTGCAAAAGATAACCGAGATTGAATGGCATTTCGCACCAACATAATCTATTACGAAGTGCTGGGATTGGGGTTGAAACTAATGAAAAATGAGATAAAATTGACAGAGTCAATGAGGATATATAAACTATCTGAGATATAATAAGGCATTAACTGGAAAAAAAATAACTATTCATTTGGAATATTTAAGCAATACAGTCTTCTAACCAACTCTAACATTTATTTGAAGTTTACAACACTTATTGTTACACAAGTACACGCAAGCATTGCAAAAATATAAAACAATTAAAATCTGTTTCAAAAGATCGACTTCAACAATTTCAAACGATAGTCACACTAACGCAATTAATGTCAAGTATTTGTTAAATGGAAAAGGATAATTTCACAATTATTTCACTATTATTATTTATTTGTTGTTTACTAATTTTATTATTTATCAGGAAAGTAGAGTTCTCAAATACAAAAGTTGTTATTGCTCTTAGTATTATTAATAGAAGTTTCCAACCAAACCTGTATATAATATTGGGGAAAGTTAACACCATGTTTACATCATTCTTTTTCTTTCTACTTCCATGTTCCATGTGCTATTCATTTTGATTCTAGCTATTACAAAAATTCAAGAAAGGTAGGTTTTGTTATTTCATAAAGACATTTACGATTTTGTAGCACCAGTTTATAAGGTCTGAGGTAATGTTGACTTCTTTATAGGAATCATTCTTTTGAAGCCATTATTAATCATTGATATGAAAAACCATTGTGCATAAATGATAGTTCAGAAAGATCTAAACGACTTGGACGTCATGAATAAGATAGTCAGTGTCGATAAGAGGACATGCGAATAGAATATTTGTTGATGAAAAATGTTTGTTTGGATTTTGTTTTGGTTAGCTTATATATATGAAGTATGTGATTATGGCGAATGTTAGTAACAAAAAAGTAAACAAATAAGCGAATACATGATTAGAGAAGGTAATCTATAAATATTTCAAGACTTTGTTTTTTAAAAACATTTAATCGTGGGGGATAAACGTTTTTAAAGATTAAATACAATTTCTCCAGTTTTATATTATATTTTTTTGAAAATTATTTTTATTGATATAATCTTGTTTGTTAGAATAAAAGGGGAAGTTACTTGTCTGAAGTAGCAAATTTATGTGTTGTTTCATTGTTAGTGTTTTATAAGTGGTTTGATATTTTTAATGCAGGAAAACAAATTAGATTTTAATACTGTTATTTTGTAAAGCTAAAGAAGGAATTATTCGTATCTTGTATTATAGGAAGATAAATAAAAGCTATATTTTTCATTACAAATCAGACAAACATTTCTTGTGCAAGGATTTTCTTTCATGCTGTTTTTGAATTGCATTCGTAGGAATGATACGGTTTTTTCTAAACCTAACTTTCTATTAACTCAATATGTCATTCATATATATATATATATATATATATATATATATATATATATATATATATATATATATATATATATATACAAACATTGTGTGTTTGTGTACTTATATGTGTATGTGTACGTGACCAATAAACGGTTTAAAACGATTTCTATTTGACGCTTGTTTTTAAAATTCATATACAGTGTAAAGGTTACGACTTTGGTTGCATATATGCAGACATTGCTTCACGTATGACATTTTTCATATCAAACATTATATTTTAAATATTATGAAATAAATAGAATGATTCAGTGTTGGTAGTTAAACAACACTAACAGATAAATGGATTTAGATAGGAAAATACATATAAATATATTTCGTATCTCTGGGATTAAATTTGAAGTCTGTTCAAAAGATATGTAAAAATCAATATATTAATTACAACGTATACACTTGAAATTATTACCAAAATGACAAACATGAAAGAAAGCCTAAATAATAATAATAATAATAATAATAATAATAATAATAATGATAATAATAATAATAGTAGTAGTAGTAGTAGTAGTAGTAGTAGTAATATCAAAGCTAACCGCCCAGACATTGTTATTAGAGACCAAAAATAAAACAAAAAAACATGTGTCTCCTTATTGATATGGCAGTCCCCGCGGACTGAAATGTATCTCTGAAGATCATCAAAGAGCTATCAAAATACAAGAACCTTGAAATCGAAATCTCAAAAATGTGACACATGGGAACATCAACAGTCCCTGTTGTAGTTGAAGCCCTCGGATTGTTTGGAAAATCTATTTAAATAAATACATTAGTATATTTCATCAACTGCTATTAGAATTTATATAACGATTCCTAATGCAATAGTTATTGTGCTTTGATTATAAGCAACTTTGAGGATAATTGGTATATTCTTCTGGCATTAATATATTTAAAGAAATGCTATGTGGAATATATAAGGGTGTCTAAAAATGTTGTAGTGTAACAACATAGCTAATTCTCTAATAAAATAACCAATTCTTGAACAAATGTTCTCAAATTTTAACACTGTCTAAAAGCTAAGTTGACCGTGCAGATTATGTCAGTGTGAATCTAACAGGGAGATGGATCGGGCATACCAGTGATAATGACAAAGTTCTGTAGATATGGCCATCATGTTCATCTGACTTGACACATTGTGATTTTTTCTATTGTGCTGTGTGTATGAACAAGTCGATATTCCTCTTTCTACAAGCCTAGAGAAACTTAAGCAAAGAATCACTGCGGCACTGGAGAATGTTACGCAGGGCATGCTGCAGCGTGTCTTGTAGAAGTTGGACTACCGACTTGCCGTATGTCGTGCCACAGGGGAAGCGCATATTGAACATTTGTGAAGCTCTGTGAAATCGGTTATAAAATTTATATCCCTTTGATTATCTTGTACAAATTTCGATAAATAAGTATTTTATTTTTCAACCTGCAAACTCTTTAATACCATATACCTCGCCTTTTCCCCCTTTAGTCTTTTAATTATATTATCTTTCTTTAGTCTTTTATATATTTTTATTTATTTTTTCTTCTGTATTTTACCTAATACCAATTTCTCTTTTTTCCTTTATCTCTTTGTAATATACTATCATTATTTATTTCTCTTTAAAAATTCTTTCTTTATATCTATTGTAACGTGGCTTCCCATAGGTCGTCTACATATCTGTTATAACCTAGGGAAGGTTGGTAATGAACGATAATACTTAGGACACGAACAATACATGTAAGATTCGCCAGTGGCGCGTAGAAGTAGTCGTCTACTGCTAGAAGTGAATTACACGATGAATTTCCAACTGCACGATATCTACCAACCGCCCAACGCAGTTAGATGTGGCACAAGGCCGAATTTAGATTTGGCACAATGCTCGGTCAAAAATTTCCCTTAGACCCTATATAAAACAGAGTTGGGTAGCTGTTTCCCGAGACGAGACCCTGCCTCGCCTGGTGATCCTCTCTGCCCGAAAGCAGAGAGTTTGACCAACACAGCTAGCAACGAATCTCCAATTGCAGGATATCTATCAACCGCCCCACCCGGGTAGATGTGGCACAAGGCCGAATTCAATGTGGGGTACCCGAGCCCGCACGCTCGGCCAAAAATTCCCCAGAGACCCCGTATCAAACAGAGTCCAGCAGCTCTTACCCGAGACTAAACTCTGTCCTTCGACATAGCCTCGTCTGGGAATCCTCTCTGCTCGGAGCCAAAGAGTTTGAACAGCACAGTTGCAGACCAATCTCCAACTGCCGGTCAACTTACAGTATTTACTACTGTATTGATGTGAATTAAGACATACCCATTATCGTCCGTAGGTATAATACAACAATATTTTTTTTCAATTTTAAAGGACTCATACACTATTATATTTAATGATATGTCCCGGAAAGGAATATATTTAATCGAAGTAGCAAAGTGGGTTTGGCTACTGTAACCAAGTAGTACACGGTAGCAGTAATCGACTGGTACTCGTCGTAGTCGCAGGTAAGAAGTGTAGATCAATAAAATAGCCAATGGCGTAGTCCAATGGGCGTCGTCATAGATTTAAACTCTGTCGTACCTACACGTCCGTCTGTATTTATGACGGACACCAGCCAAATATATTCCAGTGAGGGGAACTCAGGTGTATTCATATTCTATTATATCATTTAATACCTTATTTTTTTTTTATATCTACCTATCAACACTCGATATTTTGAAATTATTCCCCAATAGTATATTATATCTATAATATTCTTGAAACTTTGAATCCACATATAATCTAGAGTTGCTCACATAAGACCCAGAATTTAAAAGTAAACAACGGTATTGAACACTTCATAGCGCCCAGTACCTGATGAATTGGAATGCCATGAATCTCTGAGACGTAGATTTATATGTATATATATATATATATATATATATATATATATATATATATGCTGATGAATAAAATTTATCGTTATCTTACTAGCAAAACTGAACTTATCAATTTCTATTCTCACCTCAACCGGAGAATAAAATCTAGAATAATTAGAGGATTTTACTTTAGATCCCTTAGGATATGTAGCTCTGAATACATGAGTGAAGAAGAGGATTATATTGAGAATACATTCAAACTTCTACACTACCCATTTCATCTTAAACGCAAAAAAACGAGCTCACAAAATCCATAAAAACCAAACAAATACGTACTTCCAAAACAAATTATACAAGATTCATAATCGCTTAAACTAAACTCGCAAATGAATTATTCATTCCTAATGTGAGCATTGTTAAAACTACCTCTAAAACTATAAGAAGTATAATCAAGATGAAAAATAAAATAAAAAAAAACAATTCAAATGCTGGAGTTTATCAAATAAAATGTCTACGGTGCAATAACATGTGCTTTTGTGAGACTTCACGTGATCTAAAGACCCGCATCCAGGAACACAAAAGAGATTTGCGTTTAGATAAACATTCAAATTCTATCGCAACAACGTAGGACATAAATTTAATTTCACTAATGCCAGCTTTATAAAAAAAACATAACACTTTAAAGAGAAAATATTATGAAAAAAATTATATCTACATTACCAAATATTAACACTCAATTTAAAAAAAAATTACATCACCATTTTTCTACAGATCCTTTATTTATGAAACTAACTTATCTCTTCTGAATACATAAAATCAATATACATACAAAATACGCACGAGGTATAATTTAATGTAAGATTTTTCAAAACATCATGCAGCGCCTCACTCACCTTTACACACTTTAGCATCCAGAATATTTTCTTACAATTATTTGATTATCTGTTACTTCATTACACGTGACACGTATCCAATCAAAACATCCTACTGCATCGTACTAAGTTACACCGTTTAGCATCGAGAATGTTTGCTACACATATTTAAATATTATCTCTTACTTCATTACGCGTGACACGTATCTAAGCATTAATAGCCAAACACAACATACCATTAATCTCCCTCCCTGTTTTTATCATTTTTCACCATTTCTATCATGATCTCAAACGAAGCTTTAATAAAGTGAAACACATTAGATTAACATTTCTTTCATACGTGTTCTTTATGTGACGTCCCTAAACACAGCCTTCGCTCGCTCCTCGCTACCTCGTTCGGGTGTCGCCGCTCCAAACGTGACGTCCGCCTGTCGCGTCAGTCGTGTTGTCTCGTCCTGTGACGACCAACTGGCTTGGTATTGGTCGCGGCACCCAAATGTGACGTTCTAACCTTTTGGTGATTCGGATGGGAATCTGGTTAGATTCGATATCAGCCTCGTCGTTCCCAATTCGCTTCCAACGCCTGGTTACCAAAGTAACTGCGTTGATCCCCAGTCCGCCTACCCACGTTGTGAATCGATCTTAGGCAGACGAAATCAATCAGTCGTTGGGGCCGCAATGCAAGTTGGGTCCAAGCGGGGGTGGTATCGCACAAATACGTATAAAAGAAATAAAATGATAACTCAAAAGTTCAAGGTATCAAAGAAAAGGATAACAGACTTTATGTCTAGTTGTTAGATACATAGGACTGCGTCTATCTCCCGACCCGTTCTATGGATTGTGACACGTTGTTTTCCGGTAGGCGAGTTTTAACACTTCAAGTTGTTTGCTCTTTAAGAAATTAGTTTTTCGGTGTGTCTTCGGGCGAAAGTCGAAAAAACTTATTTTGGTGGTCTGGATCTAAGTCGCTCTTCAAAATAATTGTTCTTGGATTGAAGATGAGTCCGGAAATTGCGCGAATCTTGATCAGCCGATGCGAGGCTTGCTTCAACTGAGCACTGGAGACTGACTCTGGGAACTGTCTCTCCCGAACTCAACCCTGGAACTCGAACTCAACCTCGAACTGATTTCTGCTCGCTGCGACTTTGCTTATATGGACGCCGACCAAAACCGGGGTGGGTTTGTCGGCGCCGGGGGTTCTTCGATAATTCTAAATACCTATCCACTTCTTTTATTTTTGGTTAGGAATTTTCCACTTCTTTCCATTTGTGTGAGCCTTCTCTTACTCCCACCTTCTCACCATACTTCAGAGGGGCGTGAACTGCCCTCCCCACTTCCTCGTGGCGGCCTCTCATACCCATCCTCTAAATGGACGGTGGCAGCTTCCTCCTTGCGTCACGTGATCACCACTCGACCAATGATGTCCAGCCGGGCGTGTACGATCCCGCAGGCTTTGTTTCAGAAAAAAAATATATATCTTGCTCAAAAATAAATTATCTTTTTCTTTTCTTTTTCTTTCTTTAATCGTAGTTCTCATTTTCTCTGGCCACCAACAGAACAATACGACCGGTGGTGGTTATGACCCTTGTTCTCATCTGGACTTTGTCAGTCAGATTATCGATAATTATCAGAATGGGTGGTCTATTTGACACAACACACAGTCGTCCGTCGCCTCGAAAAAAAAACATTTCCATGTTTCCAGTCACTCTTTGGTGCACCTTACTGATAACATAATTTGTTATCACAGGCTAAAGATGTTCTGTCGAAAGAAAACGGTCAGTCGCCACCTCGTGTGCGGCTTTGACACAATTAATTTTTCATATCTATCCAAAGCCCTGTAGTTCACCTGCTTTTTGTCAATTATCAAAATAACATTTTCAATTGGATTTTTCTTTGGCTAGTCGATCTGTGGTTTGCTAATCAGATGTCTTCCCGCATTAGCGGTTTGTTTATGTATCCCCGATAACACAAGCCCGTCGCCAGAACACACCCGATTCATTTATCCACTTAGAAATTTTCTGCCATTGTAATGACAGTTTTTGCCATTTGCTACTTATCAAAATATCCTTATCCATTGTCTGTGGTCGTGGGTGTTCTACTTATCATCCACGCTTTGGGTCTTGCCTCTCTTTTCCTTTCTTTCCTTCCTCTCTTTTCTTTCTTTTCTTTTTTGCTTTGGTAAATGGTGCCACATTTATCCTATCTTTTTGTCGGATTCCTTTCCATTAGGTGTGTGTTTGAATAACAATCCTTATCTAATAACTGTCTTATTAAAATGACTGACAAGTTAATTATTTCACTATGTTATTTGGGTGTGCAAATAAACTATCACATTTGTGGACATGGTGAGTAGAAATTTTTAAAAATATCGTTCGTTCCGGGTACCTTCGTTGGCCATTATGGTTGTTTTCGTATATTTTCGCGATTCCTCGTTCCCCGTGAGCAAGAAAAGTGTGCTCTCGTAGAACCGGTATATTATTGGAGAATATAAATATGTCAAAAGCGTTGGGTTTTATCCGAGGAGGATTACTTTCACTTCTAGAACTGTTAAAGAAAAGCAATGGGTCAGAATATAACCTATAAATAATTCTACGGTCAATTGTTTGAGTCAAATTGTTTATCTAACTAAAGAAATGCAGATACTTCCTCTGACTGGTCCGATGAAGATATCAAACTTAGAATATTTTTTTATTAACTAAGGTTGCATAGACATAGAAAAAAATACCTGACGATTTTTTTTAAATGAAAGCCATGATGCTCTTAAAGGATACAACAGGGTGCACGTGACGTTCTTAAGAGAAATATTTATTGTTTCGTGTTTCCTTTTTAATATGCACTGCAATAATGTTTAGGCAGAATTAAAATATATCCTGAATACTTAAATAAAATATGAGGCCCTGCTTCGTAGAATATTATACAATTATTATATAATTATTATTTATACAAATATAGGATCAGTTTATTTTTTCACGCTTTAATGTGCGCGTGACCATGACATTATAACATAGAAAGAAAAAAATTACATAATGGATAATTTTTTTCACGTTCTAATGAACGCTCAGCACATTGTCAAACGTTTTGCACTTAAAAGCATAATGAAAAAATTACGGTAATGATTAACAACTTTGTATAAATACTTATATTAGTGAAGAACATATAGTTTTATATTACTTTCACCCTGACTATGATCTTGGAAAAAGATCAAAAGTATTGGGGAAAGGAAAATAAAAGAAATTTCAACAGCTATAGCACATTTCTCTCATCCTTTAACATCAATACACGGAAGATTATTCGTGAGTATGAACGGATTTTGTTAAAAAATAGTAGACGTAATGTCTGTAATTTATTCAGTCAGACATGTCTCAAATTACTTTTTTATATATAAATATTCTAAATATTAGTAGGAATCGTATAATCATTTTTTTGCACAATAGATTTTTTTTCTTTTTTCACCGTAAACAAGGCCTCACACATAGGCTTCACAATTCTCTTTGAATCATCGAAAAATATACTGCCTGATGAATAAAATTAGATCAGTGAAAAATATTTATCTGTCCAAAATTTTAAATATTTCATTACTTGAACCGCGGTGTCATAGTCATGATATAGTTCTCTGCTTTGTTGTTGAATGATTACAAATCTAAGCTACTCAATTAAGACTTGTTATGCGATCTATCCGGAATTGGAACTTACTAAATGTATTTGCCAGATTAAAACAAGATTAGTAAATTAACATATGGGCATAAAATTAGGAACCGTTTTTGATGTCCTACAGATGTCATTTTTCTCCAAAGGATGTATAATGAATACTGATTTTCAAATGAGAGAACATCTCTCGAGAAAGAATATTTATCCCGTATAAGTCCTTATTTCGCTCGATGTAAATTCTTTGTTTTTCCCAGCATGCCTTTTCTTTTCGGGTTTTATTGAAAAGAACACGTTTCATCACCGATAATGACCTTGTCAAACAACTCT
>CAHIKZ030004263.1:945000-967500 GCA_903632075.3 Acanthosepion pharaonis
GATCGTGATTACGATTCCAATTTAATAAATTATAAAGATGAAATATTATTCTTTAAGCCTATTTTATTATATTCATGATCTGTTATGTACATAGAGCTCTACCTGTATTTCATCCAGTTGGAAAGATACACACACACACACATGCTTAAGAGAGATATGAAATTAACCCCTCCCTATACTCTATCTTGTCTCTGTAACTACAACTCTCACCCCCCTGTTAAATTACAAAAATTACACTACCCATCAATTTCTAATCCCATTTTCTTTCATTTCGTTGTTGGAATTGTTACCTGATGATCCGGAGTCCCTTAAAAAGAATTTTGGTGAAATAAATTATTGTAATGGTACCTTAAAGTGGTCTGTTTTTCATTAAATATTAGCTCTGTATTCACGTTGAGCTCTCAGGATTTCATCCTCCTTGGAATTACCCATTCGGTTTACCAAGTTCTTCGTAACTTATATATATATATATATATATATATATATATATATATATATATATATATATATATATATATATTACAAGTATAGAATTGGTGTATACGGAATAAATTCAAATAATGACCAACATACAACATTCAGTTTTTAGTGTTGTATATGACACTTCAATCTCATTAGTGACCTGCATACAAGTACACACATTGTGCAACATCGGAACGCTCGGGACATAGCAAAAGGAATATTTGATGACGCTTTTCGCCGTTGTCTTTCGTCTCTTAGCCGGTCAGTTCGACAGATTTCAAACTTTCTGATACCACTTTTTCACAAATATCTCTAGTTAATTCTATCCAGAACAACTCGCTCGAAGTTAGTCTGAGGCACATTGACAGCTGAGACGTTGGTCTTTACCTTGTCTTTATAACTGAGTAGGGCTGTCCAACAATTCTTTGTCCACTCTAGATCTAGCTGTACATATGGACGTTAGGTATTTTCTCGTCACTCATCGTTGCAACATGACCAGTCCTAGAATGCCTCAATTCCACCAATGTTGCATTGTACACCCTGTCTTCAAAAGTGTGTATATCTCTCTCTCTCTCTCTCTCTCTCTATATATATATATATATATATATATATATATATATATAGGTGTCCAATGCAACATTGGTGGAATTGAGGCACTCGAGGGCTGGTCATGTTGCAACGTGAACGTGAAAATACCTAACGTCCTCATGTTCAGCCAGATCGACAAAGGACTGTTGGACAGCTCTACTCAGTTATATATATATATATATATAATGTTCAAACACTAATATTCCATGGTTATAATTAATTACAGTGGAATCGTAATCACGATCCAATTCATCAGACAATTATCTTTTTCTCTCTCTCTATATATATATATATATGCATCTCTCTCTCTCTCTCTCTCTCTCTCTATATATATATATATATATATATATATATATATATATATATATATATATATATACATTTTTTATAGATACTAATAATTAAGCAACTGCTCTGTTTATAATAAACAGTATTAAACAACATTGAATGTCTGAAAAATTTTCACAGAAAATATACGTCCTTCGACAGTATTCGAACCTGTATCCTATATGGAATTGTCATTTAGCTTGATGTGCTTTTACTGATTTGTCCACAGAGGCGCGTTCGGTTAGCAAGATCGAATTTACTGTATTTGAACTTCAATCTTCTATGAATCTCTCACGTACATTCATATCTGCTCTTTAAAAT
Source organism: Acanthosepion pharaonis (assembly GCA_903632075.3). NCBI lineage: Eukaryota > Metazoa > Mollusca > Cephalopoda > Sepiida > Sepiidae > Acanthosepion > Acanthosepion pharaonis. Next base: position 946,699 of record CAHIKZ030004263.1, read on the forward strand.
GTAAACAAATGAATGTCTTAAAATGATTGTCGGACTTTGTCCATTTCATAATGTGTGACGTCATATATATATATATATATATATATATATATATATATATATATATATATATATAGAAAAAGTTTCAAATTAAAAATTATAATGTTTTATTTTATGAAATTTTATTTATTTATTTATTATATATATATATATATATATATATATATATATATATATATATATATATATTGGGCTGATTAAAGAAATTGAAAGATAAAAAATAGCAAAAATAATATTGATTAGAAAACTAATAATATTTATTCTATATGAGTAGACCTTTTGCCCAAATAAAAACATTATGAGAAAATATGTTAAAAATCGGTATTTTCGGCCACGCCTCTGGCCTTTCTTAACGAGAAATAAAAAAAAAATGAGGTCAGAATTCTGGGTTGATTTTTTATACATGTTGTATTACTGATTAAATCTATTCCCCCCCCACAATTACGATTCTTGGTGGCTTTTTTGGAAAATTGTATTCATTGATTATGCCTAAATTCTTATTTAACCGACACTTTGATAATATTTTTTTATCTCTCGAATCACTTTCATCGGCCAACTATATTTACATATTATAAGAAGTATACGTCGACAATCTTTTTTTTAATATACACATACTTATAAACCATCCTCTAGGAAAAAAAAAAATAAATAAAAATAAATTCTAAAACTACAGTGTGCACATTTTATTTCTTAATACTTTAACCATTAATAGAAATGTCACTTCTTAAATTAAGTGTTGAATAAGCTACTTGTGTGTTCCAAGACTATAAAATGCCAACGGACATTCTCCCATTGCATCGTTAAATATTTAAATGTAAAAACATTCGTGCAATAACAATCATAAATATGAATACTGATTATTATTTACAGAAGCAGGATGGTACTATTTAAAAAAAACAATTGACAATTGTCTTCATTTCATTGAGACAGACGTTAAAAAAATGAAAGTGTAATTGACCCTGTTACCTTCCATTTCTTTATTTATTTCAAACAATACGTAATTACTATATAAACATGGATTCCTTTCATGGATTTTTTGACAGAGTAATTGCGAGTTCAATCCCTTGGTCGGGCAGTGTGTGGAAACGGAATGAACAATAACCGAGCAGTATTAAAGGAAATATCACTAGACATGTACACCAGAACAAGAACAATTTAACCTCGTAGTTTAAATAAAGGGTTCACTTCAAAATCTTCTGAAGCTTAGCCGAATCGACAATCACCTGATAAAGGCCAGAGAGCAAAACAATCGAAACGTTGTGATAGCAACAAAATAGATTGGGATACTAGATAGCACGTAAATAATGCTTATAATAAATTTTAATTCAGATGAGATTTCTTTGTTACCGGAGGTGGAAACAGAGGAATCTATTTGGAGATACAAAAAAATAAATAAATATTTTAAATTTTAACACATTTATTGGATTTGTTTTCACAATAATAATTATTTTAATGATTAATTACCAAATCAGCCTCAATATATGCTTTTATTCATCTGATATTTTGAAATGGCAAAAAGAGATTATTATTCAACGTGTTTCAGAGATTAACGTCTGCATTTTTACGGATTTTATAAGTTTTTGGGTTGGTTTAATCTTTGACATTCGGAGACGAATACTGCAGTTATATACTTAAGAACTTTCAAACAAAGCATGTATTATGCTAAGAAGCTTATGTTAATCCGTAGCCCTTTTCAATCATAGGCTTTACTATTATTGTCTTCATCCTTCTGGGAACGTTAGTTCTTAAGAGACCACAATTATCTCTCTTGTTACAAAATCTCGGGGTGATCCAAGAAATCGCATACAAGTCATTTTTTCAGTGGTGAACACAGGAAGGAAACTCTAAGAACTACAGAAGGTATAAAAGAAAAGCGATAAGAAAGGACTAAACATTAATTGCAAGAATACAATGCATGGTTGTCTGCAAAACGAACAGCCAAACCCACAAATTATAAATTGGAGATACCAAAATGAAACTGATAAAAAAATCGAAACATCTGAGAAATGTTTTAACAGAGGACGGAATGTATGTCACTGTAATCCGAAGTCGCATTGGGATAGACAAAGATGCCTCTCAGAAGCAGAGCAAAATATTAAGAAACAGGAAAATATTCGTTAGAAACAAAGAAAAGACTACTAAAGGGTTAGTTAATATCAAACCCCATATATGGCAGTGAACGCTGGACAAAATTTATCACAAACGGGGGCACCTCGATGCGGTGTAATGGTTAGCAAGTTTGTCTCGCTAAAACAATTACGACTGAGTAGTGAGTTAGATCCTCACTGGGTGTCCCTACTTTCGGCTTTGTGCCACATCTAAGCTACGCTTGGAAAATCACTATATTTATCACAAACGAGAAAGAGACTTGAAGAAAGCAGTACATGGTTTTGTAGAAGGAGGATGAGATTCATAAAGATTGAACGTGTGGGCAACGACGACGACGTTTTAGAGAAAACAGAAACAAAAAGAATACATCAGAAAGCGACAGTTGAAATTTCTAGGGCACATAACACCGAAAGATAGCTTGGAACATTTGATGCAAACAGGATGCACCGAAGTAAAGAGGAGCAAATGAAAACAACGCATAACCTACCTAGACATTTTTTATTAAATGGAGAGCGGAACAAGGTTTAGGAGAGATAGCAAAAAGAACAAAATTTATTAAAAGTTGTAAAGGACAGTAAAATTGTGGAGAGCCATAATAACCAACGCCTTGAAGGGACACGGAACATAGATACTAGTAAATTAAATCTCAGCTAAAATACATACATACACACACACACACACACACACACACACATATATATATATATATATATATATATATATATATATATATATATATATATATATGTGTGTGTGTGTGTGTGTGTGTATCGATAATAGTGGTAAATATACATACATATGCAAAATATATAAATAATATATTAAGCAAAATATATAAATAACATATATATATATATATATATATATATATATGTGTGTGTGTGTGTGTGTGTATCGATAATATTAGTGGTAAATATACACATACATGCAAAATATATAACAAAATATATAAATAATATATTACAAAATATATATATATATATATATATATATATATATATATATATATATATATATATATATATATATATATATATAGGATACTCTCCATCCAGAGAATATACGCAGTCTCTTTGGAGGTCATTGTTTGCGATATAAACTCTTTGAAAGCTGGAGATTGGTACAAAGTTTATGATGGCAGAAAAAGGAGAATGTCAGTTATAAACCATTAAATGATGTTGAAGATATCTTCTATGACTATGGGATAAGGTCACTACCCGTTACCCTCCTGAAACAGCATCTATTTTCAGATATCGCGAGAAATATTACAACTAGAATAATAAAGTTTCAAAAATAAACTGCAGACAGTGTATCTTATCGGATGATTGGATTCATATTAACTTCAGTCAGAGACCCATTTTCCGCAGATTTCAAAGTGTACGTCATTTATTTTACTCGCAAAAAAGTTCAGTATGTTTTTTGACTATAGATATTTTAAGATATAAACCTACCCAAGGTTATATTAGGTTGAGTCAACATAATTTCCGTTTCTGTTGATCAATTTTATTCTTGAAACATAAAAATACAATTACAATTTTTTTTTATTTCAAATTATATACTCACCATTATTTGAAATGACATTTTGCCATTTACCATCCAGGATTTTGGGCACTTCGACGTGGTTTAATTATTAACCAGCTTGTTTTGTCTAAATCGGTTACGACTGGGGAGTGGGTTCGATTCTTTACAGGTTGCTTCCTGCTTACGGCCTTGTAGAATATATAAGCTATGCTCAGTAAATCACTATCACACAAGTCTTGGAGAGCTTTCGAGAAAAATTACTCAGATTTCGCAGTGAAAGTTTTTTTTCAACGAATTCTTGAATCTGGTTTTCATTAGGACATGTTTTTCCTCGTCAAAGTGTTTTCCACTGATTGCAAAAAGCATAATAGTTTGATGCAAGGCCGGGTGAATATTTGTGGATGTGATGTAGACAGAACAACGGAGTTCAGAAATTTTCTTCCTGTGTTAAAATTGCTGTATGCGTTGTCATGGGAGGAAAGTAACTCTTCATTCATTCTGGGTATGTCGATGACCTATATCTGGTAGGAAGTCTTCTGATCAGGAGGTTTTCATGAGCTTGAAGCCACGTTTTATTTGATGTCCTTCCCAGAACCACCCTTACCCGGGGTGGTAGAACCTGTTATGGTATCAGCTATGGGCAAATAGCTTACACCCTATCTGGATTCAAAACACTATGAAAGTATAAATATATGTTTTGAGTAAAAATACTAGCAATATATTTTCATAGTAAAAGAAATTACCAGAAATACATTTTTGCAAAGAAAAAAAAAATATTACCAGCAATACATTTTTTTAAATTTCTGAATATTTTTCTTGTTATAATTACTGTATGCGTTTTCATGGTGGAAAGTAATATTCTACCTTCTCCCTGGGTATGATGACAAATTATATCCTGCAATAAGACCGCTGATCGGGTGGTTTTGAGGATCGTTGATCCACCTTTTATTTGCTGTTGTTCCCAGGACAAATTTACTAGTACAGTGTAACCCGGATATAAGAGACCCGGATATAAGAGAAACCCGGATATAAGAAATATTTTCTCTGGTCCCAAATTAGAGCCTGTGTTAATGTATATAAAATAGACCAAACCCGGATATAAGAGAAACTCGGATATAAGAGATTTTTTATCTCTGGTCCCGACAACTCTCTTATACCCGGGTTACACTGTAACAGATTTTGGGCACCCCGAGGCGGTGTAATGGTTAGCAAGCTTGTCTGGCTAGCACAATTACAAATGAGAAGTGACTTCGATCTTCATAGGGTGCCCCATACTTTCGGCCTTGTGCCACATCTAAGCTACGTTTGGAAAATCGCTACTAGTAACAGATTTTGGTAAAACAAATACTAGCAATACATTTTTGAAAAGAAGAACATGCTACCTATGATTAGTATGTAGTATCATACATTCCTCACAGCAATAGTTTTCTTTTTTTTAATGGAAATTAATTATGACTATATAAGTCATTTTCCATATATGGATGCCTTGATATAATGATAAACCTTCTATAATGAGGTTAAAGCACAAAGTTAATTCGTGAAAGATCTATCTTGAGAGATAGATCTTTCTTTGAAAATCTCCAGAAATCAAGCATGTACATAAATTTAACTAAGTGAGTAATATTGTAGTAGATGTCGTAACATGTGACACTGATATCTGAAGGCGGTTTGGAATAGCGAATTCTGCTCTCCATCAACTAAAGGAGGCATTAAGAGATTGGACAGTTTTGTTAGAAACACGGAAAAACGACCGAACTACAACGTTACATCTATTCTCCTTTATGACAATTTTCTCACAGATGAACTTCCTGAAGCAACGATAAATGTGGTGCTATGGACAGACGCAGAAAATACGACGGACTGAGTTTGAAGGGAAAGCAGCAACTAAAATGACACTTATAAATGAAATCACAAATGTAAAATAGGTGTCCTTGAGCTGTTTGAATAATCTCGTTGTATAGTTTAAAAAAAAAAACGTAATGAGAAATCGCAACCCCGTCTCACTCCTCTTTGTCAATATGAAACTCTTTCACTCTTCTTCTTCATTTTTAATCATTTCACCCCAAACAAGACAACAAAGCCACTAACACGCAGAGGATTACTGAATGTGAAAGAATATAACAAAAACATTATTAAGGAACAGAAACAGAAATTAAGACGAGAGAAGTTGCAGATTGACACTACATTTAATTTTTTAAAAAGCAAAAAACCGGAAGAGAATTCTACAAACAACAATTACGAGAAAAGAGCTTTTAGCATAGAACTTAAAATTACATCCAAACATATCAACTGTAAAACGAGATCTTGCAGCCAATCTTCCTTTCTATATTATGTGTCCATTTGTGACGTGGACGATCATAGCTCTCCACAACTTGCTCTGCTTTGTAGTCCTTAGTAATATCTGTTTTTTTGTTGTTTTTTTTTACTATATCTTCCACTCCATATACTGCAATCCATTTAGACAATTTCGTTACGTAGATTAATTGACATTTTTCTGTCCCTCTTGCCTTCCTCGTTAGATGCTCCATATATTTCACCTCTCTATAAATATAAGTGTCCTTTTATTTTTCAATACAGGCTCTGCCCATGGTATTCTCAGAATCTTTCTGCAGAACCATATCTATGCTGCTTTCAATTTCCTCTTCATCTGTCAGTAAACACTGCCCTATATAAGGATTATTACATAGCAGTTCAGCAATTTTTTCTAACGGAATATTCCAGTTTCTTAGTAATTTGGTTAGATATATTTTTCTTTGTAATTTCGTTAGATATATTTTTATATATGTGATTTCGGATTTTCGTGTTCACATTGTTCATGTTAAAAAAAATTCTCAATATTTATAATTGTGTACATTTATTACGTTAACATTTCCAGTTCGTAGAACATATTATGCGGCGTTTCTTTTGTTGATAACTATACATTCAAAATTGATATTCCTTTTATTTACTATATTTTCTAGGATTATTTGCGGTTTGTTTTGTGTCTTTGCTATCAACACTATGCCATCTCCATATCTTATGTAGTTCCGATTGTGTCCATCGATAGTAAGTCCTGATAGATCTTCGAGTTATCTGAGGATAGCTTCACTGTGAAGTTAGAATAAATCGGATGAAAGACAAGTCCTTCTTACGCCCATTCTTTTTTTTTTCTTCTTATTTGCGTACATACTCAGTCTAATTTCCATCAGTATACCGGTGGTACGTCCCCAGCAAAAGTACCCTGTTAGTCTAATACATTTCCTAAGTAAATCAACTCTTTAGGGCATTTCAAATAAATCATTGTGACGAATCTCATCAAATGTATTGCGTAGTGTATAGAACATAAGTATACGTCCTTTTGCATGTGTACTGCTGTCTGACTGAACAGGGAGGGTGAAGTTAGTAAAAGCAAACAGTGTAGAAATTTGTTGAGAAACATGATCGACTATGTCCTAAAAGGACACGGCCCTTAATAAAACAAATTAGATGCTACGGGTAACAAAAAAAAAATTGTATATACCTAGATGTGTATTGAAAACATGTTTTATTACGTTTTAAAACAGACTTCTTCACAAAAGAGACCTACATTGATTTCAACCCTTTAAACTTGCTTGTAATACACAACAACAAGACTGGCCATAATTTCGATTTTACAAATGCTACCATAATTAAAAAAAATGAACATAATTCTTGACATCGAAAATACTTCTCGAGTATCATGTTAAATATTTTACCAACTATAAACACACGTCAAAAACACTCTTTTACATCACCAAAGATGTTTTTTTAATCCATTTATAAAGAATATAGCGTATGTTTAACTACCATTATCACAACTGCTTTTGATGTAAAAACGTCCCCAAATCAACATGCGAACAAACTCCAAATATAAACAATGCCTACCAGGCACATACATGTATTGTCAAACTGGAATTATGATATACTTTCACATGTAAATTATACACACAAAGGCTGCGTGTCAAGTCAAATGCACGTGAAGTCTGCTTAACCAATAAAAGTCAAACAAAATGCTTTCCCATATCTCATTATCTGATGAAGCTTTAATAAAAGTTATACATGCTACATTTATAAACGTTTCCTATTTGTTCTTTATCCTACCATTCTGTCCGATTCCGATCCGTATTTAATCTGTATTTGATCCCAATTCACACTTTATTTTCCTAAGGTTCACCCAAATCAAGGCCGAAGAGCCACGCAAGGTAGAGTTACTGTGTGGAGTTGCAAGGAAAGGACAAGCATTAGAAGTATAGGTTTGAGGTAGACTTTAGAAGAAACCGGAACCCCTATCCAAACAGGAGACAAAAGGATAAACCCCTACACCTGTTCAAAAGAGGATTGTGAACCGGACGAAAGGCACACCTATCTAATCCTATAAAAATACTCTAGGCTATTGAAATCGTAAGTTAATTGCCTAATTATGATTAATGTATTATTATAAATAGTAGTTTATCTTTCAGTGGGATAAAATGATTTCCTGTTAAGCGCAAAGCTTTCGGGCGCCTTAACACTGGTTCAGATAATAAATTTACAATTGGGATTATGGATCAATCAGATTAAGACGTCTTTAATCAGAAACTAATGATGTTTATTAATCAAACTTGCAAGAAATCAAATTCACTTTGATAATTTACCAATTTCAGATGTGAATTAATCCCAATTTTCTTCTCAGCGAGAATTTTGCAATTAATATCAGTAACAGGGATCTGCGAAAATCTTCATAGATTCCGGCCAAATCCTTAGCAAATTATGAAATCGCCTTTGTATTTATTAGATGTTCGTGCGCGTTATAACCTTACAAGATACCTGTAATTTAGAGGGTCACATAGTCAACGATGTTGCTGCAATGGTTTCGCTAATAAGTAGATGTCTACGGGATGGATTTGTTAAACTCTCGTCTAAATAGGTTTGAAATCAGAGTTGTCCTACTCCAAGACTGGTGGCCAAACAAAGCTTGAGATTCCAGTCAGTCTCATCCGATATCTTGTAATAGGAAAACTTTAGAAAGGCGTTAAAAAATTATTTCAACAGTTGTTGTTTTGGAAAGAAATGTCGGCTTAATGTAGTGGACCTCTCAACAACAATGCCAAACTATCCTGTCAAAGAAGGTCAGCGAGTGAAGCCAGATCATGAAATCTTGATGAATAACATTTTTAGACACAATTGACAAGACAAGGAAGACTTGTTCTCTATAAATCAGTGGTCCCTAGAGCAAAAAAAAATAAATAAATAAACACAGAAAAAGGTACAGTGAGGGCCGAGTGACAGTTCACCGCGATGCGGAAGGAAGAATATTCAGCCGCTCAAAACGCTTCTTCTCTTCCTCGCTCGTCTAGAGTAGAAGGTTACATCTAGGATCAAAATTATCCATTGCTTCAATTTCGTCGCATTGTGTGCAACGATCTGGCCATAGAGTTAATATTAACACCACAACCGTTTGACTTGTAGAAGATGCTCCCTGGGAAGGAAACAATAATTATGTCTAAGCGTCAACGCTACATCGGTTCCGCTATTAATCCTTTTTTAAGCATCCCCCTCCAAGCAAGGCAAGAGAGCCGCTAGCACGCAAGGGGTTACAGAGAGTGAAAATGAGAGAAAAGACTGTCTGTAGAGGGGATTGAGGAAAGGATAAAAGAAGCACGGGGATCAAGGAAACAGAAGATGGCGATTGATGTTGCATTTAATTTTTTGAAGATTGTAGTTATCAAGGAATCAAGTAAATGGAAGGGCGTTCAGAAAGAGCGAGAAAAGAAACTCCTGGAGTAGAAATGAGGGTTGCATTTAACTATTTCAACAATAAAAGGGTGGTATCTAGATGCCAATCTATTAGCACGCTTAAATCCATGTAATCGGGGTCATCAGCGGAGATAACTCATCCGAACTGTTGCCATAAAAATATTTGTAGAAAAGACAGGGAGAACCCGCATCACGTCTATTCGAGAGTTACATGAAGAGATGTCGTGTCAGGACTGATTACATTGCAGATGTTTCTTTGATTTTTGTTGAAAACCACGAGATGAAAAGCAGGGGCATCAGAGCATATATGACAACAATATTCAATGTATGGGTGAATAGTAGATGTGTAGATGTGTAAGACGAACTTTGACTATAAAAACCTTGTGACCCAACACAGGGAAATAATTTTCCTTACAAAAGATGTAGCTATTAATTCAATGTATTTGTTCCACCTCAGGTCATTGGAAAACGTGAGCCCATGAAGACATACTGAGACACTTTCACGGAGTCGTGCATCAACTATACTGATATGGGGGGGGCATGGAAATTTCTCAGTGGCGGTTAAATGAGAGCAGTTTAGTTTTGGAGGCATTAACGGTTACAAGACATTTCGTACCCAAGTTAAACACTGTTAGGAGATCATTTTCAAGGGTATGGGCCGGATTAACTTTGTCATCTCTGCCGGATTCATTATTGAGGCAGGGGTATGTGGGCGAGAAATGATGGCTACATATTTTTCCCAAGGATATTTGTGCGATGGCGAACACAAGACCACTTTTGAAATTTGTCGATAGCACTTTCCCCACTGATAATCACTAAGCCTCGCACGTATCAATTTATTATATGTAGGGCTTCATAAAAAAGTGTAACAATAATAATTATGATAGTGTGGATGGAAAGAACTGGAAAATTATCAACGTTTGACAGCACAAACTAATGGCATATACGTAAAACATTTTCAAAATCAAATTGAAAGCTTTTGGATACAGATTCTAAATGTTCAGATATTGTGTTGTAATTAATAAAAAGTAAATGAAACTGGAGTTAAATAAAAACACACAAACACAACATATATATATATATATATATATATATATATATATATATATATATATATATATATATATATATATATATATATATATATAGATATATATATATATTATATATAGAGAGAGAGAGAGAAGAGTAGCGTAGATATAGTAGATATGGCACAAGGCCGAAAGTGTAGGATACCCAGTGAGGATCGAAGTCACTACTCAGTCGTAATTGTTCTAGCAAAACAAGCTTTGCTAATCACTACACCACGCCGAGAGGTGTCCCATCATATATATATATATATATATATATATATATATATATATATATATATTCAGTTGTATGTAGTTGAATATATATATATATATATATATATATATATATATATATATATATTTAGTTATATGGCTATAAGTTTAAGGATGAGTAGAGTAGCACATTCCAATAAGTACCATGCATATATAATATATATATATAGAAAAAACACACACACACACACATATATATATATATATATATATATATATATATATATATATATATATATATATATATATATATATATGCATTTCATTGAATAAGGCAGACCAGATGCCTTGATTTAGTTTTTTATATACAATTTCTCATCCGATCTAATAATTCGAATGTTCTTTTTTCCTAGCGGTTTCCGCTATACATTTAGCCAATTTCAAGGATGCAATATGTAATTTATTTATTTTAAATAAGAAATAGTTTCTTGTATCTATGTTTTTATGTAATATTTTCATTTTTCAAAACACGGCTAAGATATTGTGTCCATGTTCATAGTTGATATTATTAAGTGTTCTTTTTTTTATTATTTATAAGGCTTACATCATTATTTTTAGCTTTTTCATGTAGATGCTGCTATTATATTTGTGATGTCAAATTGTTGTCAACACAAATATAATAGCATTATAAGAAGCACGTTCTACCAACAGTAAACTGGTGCCTCGCGATGGAAAAACGAAATTGAATTCAATGAATGCCAAAATCACATGCATAGAAACACATCATGAACAGACTGATAGGCGGACAAAATCGTGCTGTACCTAAAGACCTGGATATATATATATATATATATATATATATATATATATATATATATATATATATATATTATTATTATTATTATTATTATTATTCCAAACGTTTTTACACAGTGTTCATTTCGTCTTCTGGCCTACGCACACGAGAAAACCTAAAGAAAATACGCCTCCGGTAAGATTCAAATTGATACATTTTCTCGAGTGTTCACACCGCTAGACGAAATAAGTACTGTTTAATATATATATATATAAAAACGGAACGTCTACTGAAAAACGAATATCCACTAAAAATAACGTTTGAATTAAGAGAAATACGATGGATTAAATAAGAGGCACAGTTTATGAGGATATGTGGGGAAGATAATATTTTAAAACTAGAATTGAACCGATTAAAACTGTAGTGATCGGGGAGAGCATTCTCTTGGGAGTCGATTACACTAAGCAGCAGTTCGTGGAAAGAAGATATCCGAGCGGAACTTACATCTCAATAATGAAATACGAAAGGAATGAGGATAGACCAATACAATGTGCGTATTATAGCGGGTGAAGTTCAGAACTGGTGAAACTAAAGAATGTAATTCATCCGAACACTCTCCATAGGAATAGTGACAGTGCAGCGAGAGGCTTGCGACGTTTAGTCTGCAAGAATTGGATTGTTGGATAGAAAATAATTTGTCACCCATAAATACGCGGAGACGCATTTTGACTCTATCGAGATTGAAGAGTTATGATTAGGCAGCTTCTGTCCATATATGGCAGCCGTACTATATTTTTGGCTTTTTCTGACGGAATCAGATAGGTACATGAAACCAACTATTTTCCAGCATCTTTAGCAATGGATCGGATCCAGTAGTTCTACTTGACGTCTGGGTTTAGTTTAAGTTCCACTAAGCGATCAAGTGCCGCAGTCTCCCTGACAACCGTTCATCGTGATCGGTGAAAATTTTGAGTCTGCTCGGTAATGTTGGAACGTCACTAGTTTGAGTCCTGGGTCTTTTGATAAGCATTAATAAGCCTTTGGCTAGGAGACATTAGAAATAAATTATTTAAAAAGATATAGATATATAATAAAAGATGTTATGAGTTCACGTAGCAACCTGCAACTAGTTAAAGTGTCGTCTCTTACCCACGCTAAATCTAATGAGTTTCTTACATTTATATTTCTATGAACCGTGCGTTACTAGGTCGTTAAGCGCCAACGATGGAGCTGCACCACTTTCTAGTTAAATGAGAAGAAAAGTGGCTTCTTTTCTTTCCATTAGCAACGCATCAAAGAAAAATGAGAAGGAAAGGACAAAAGGGGAAAGAAGGGAAATAATTGAAAGCCGAGAGAGTTAAATAATAGGGAAGGATTGACATTCCCAGCAACTACTTTCCCTGACTCTTTAAAAACTTCAGACTTGATTCGAGTTGACATAGCTTCGCTGTTGCATTCAAGTTCTATGTGTCGAGAAAAGAAGTTCGCACAAGCTGGGCTGTCAGTGACAATCTTATGGAGTTGAGATTTGTTCTGCTTTCATTATTTTGTCGTTTACATAGAAGACCATCCCACTTCGCAATCTGTCGACACATGCTCTTGGCGCGTCGTTTTCTTTAAAAGGCCAGACAGCATTTTCAAAAGAGAAAAAATGACTTCGCGCATCAGTTATGTTAGTGTTTTGGATATGTCTACACATAAATTTGTGACATTTCTTTTTCTGCCCCCAAATTTATGTCTCAGCATCAATTACATTCCTTCCTTCCTTCCTTCCTTCTTCCTTCCTTCCTTCCTACTTATCTCGCAAGTTAGATTGATATTTATATAACTTTTCTCCTCCTTATTTCTCTCATGTATATATATATATATATATATATATATATATATATATATATATATATATATATATATGATATGTCCCTAAAATGGATATATTTAATCGAAGTAGCCAAGTGGTATACCTAAGTAGAATACAGTAGCAGTAATCGACTGGTACGCGTCGCAGTCGCAGGTAAGAAGTGTAGATCAATGCCGTAGTCCAATGGGCGTCGTTATAGACTTATCTCTCAGACTAAGGCTCTTTGACTTTCCTACACGTCCGGGGAACACAAGTGTACGCATATACCATTATATATATATATATATATATATATATATATATATATAGCACAGGTAAAAAAATCCGTGGGTAAGTAATCCAAGTAGATAAAGTGTTAAAACTGATCCACAAAAGAGAGCTCAATAAAATCTTTATTATACAGCATATAAGTGAATTACACTTAATGAGATCCAAACTGTTTACCTCATACAGATGATCATTTCCATCATCATTTCTTATCAATGAAAATATATTTACTATTAAATGCATTTACTATTAAATACATTTAGTAGTAAATGTATTTGCATTGTTAAGTCCAGGGAAAAATATCATCTGTATGAGGTAAATCTTTTGAATCTCATTAACTGTAATGAACACAGACACCAACAGGCACGCACACATGCACATTAGATAGATAGATCGATAGATAGATAGATAGTAGTAATGAGTAGCATAAATGTACATACACGCAGAAATACTTGTGCGTACTCAGTATTTATATTCCCCGGGTGTTATAATTACAGCGTTCAATGATATGAACAAGGCTATAAGTAAACACTAGTAATTATACATAATAACCAACGTCGATAACCCAACTCCGAGTTTTCTTATCGACTTTGATATTATCTATATTCGTGTATATATATGTATATATATATGTGTGTGTGTAGGTTGGTTGTTTCGTTTAGCGGTATATCAACCTCTGTTGGTTATTTAATGCCGAAATCTAAATATTTTGTAAGTAATTCTATCTTTTCTTTAGAGATAATAATGGTTTTAGTGATACAAGTCAACCCACAGCTGCGGAAGTTGTGGATTCATGCCTTTTCCAAGTGAATATAATGAACCAAAACGGAAACGGTACTAGTCGCTCCGATTAACAATTATGAGCCATTACCCATTATACCATCCGCACATCGATGCTTACAGCACCTAGAAAAACCAAGTGGTCACCCATCTAAGTACTGGCCATTCTCGACGTTGCTTAACTTCGGCGATCGTATGGTAACCGGTGTTTCAACATGATGTTGCCGTAAGATTGGAAGATATTGTTGTAAGAGAGGGAGAAGGATGTGGTAAAATATGCATATTATGAGGATATTTAGGACAGATATCAAATGACAATATTAAGTGTGTAGTAATCAGACAGACATCTTTGCAGAGGACTCTTCGACACTGTTCTGGGGAAGAAGCTGTCTAAGTCGAACTTCCTCCTTACCAAAATAACAGGAAGGGTATGGAGATTATTTGCCGCAGTGAGCAGGGCATGTCGGGTCCTAGCTGCGAATGTATCAGCTGGTGGGACAAAGGAATATAACTCGTGAGAAACATTTGCCATATGAATAGCTATATAGTAGCGAGAAGCTAGCAACGTTTCATCTGTGGTAGAAGGCTTGCAGGATAGAAAAGAGCTCGTCACCCAAAATGTTGCGTAATCGCTTTTGTAGTTGATCGACAGTAAGGATTGGTCCTCACAAATACAGAGATGTCAGTAATATTCAATTCTTTGTCTGATTTGATTCTTCTAAAGGCAGACAGAGCATGAAAGTAAGAATTAGGTATTTTCTGGAGCGATACAAGGAACCGACAATATTTCCAGCATCGAAATATACGAGTTACATTTGTGATCTGTAATGAACTTTAAATAAAGTAGGTGGCCGTGGCAAGGTCCCTCTTTGATAATATGATCGCTTATCAAGGTTAGAACAGATTTATGATCTGATAGCGGTGATTAAGTATTGCTATTTTTGATTTGGTGGTATTGAATTTCTTCCCCCATTGAGATATGAGATTAAGGTTAGACGAATCATCCTATAACAGGCACTGATAATCCAGATATGTGAAGGCGCACCCATGCATTGTGTTATCATCTTCATACATATTTACTAAGGATCTGAGAATGCTCTTATAAAAAAATGCTTAATATATAGCAGAACGAGTGTAGTAGTAAGGAGATTGACTTGAGGAACGTCGGAATTGATCTTATGTCAACTCAGATTTGCTATGAGCAGCGATCTTCGGTGACCATTTCTGACTCCCAGAGACTCTCGCAGAGACGACACCAGAGATTCCATAGCTGGTAAGTTTTTTTGTAACAATTTCCGATGTCACACTTTGTCAAAGGACTTCGAGATATTTAAGTTGATCGCTTTCAATACCAAACACTCTAATGATTCTATGCGTGATAATAGTATGATGACGAGACTGGACATAAAATCAATCACAGAGGTTTTCATTCAAATGGTTGTTCCTCTTCAGGTGATCGCAAATTTGATATTTTTTTCTATAGATTGATTTTTAAATACACGCGCGCTCGGCCACACACACACACACACACCCACACACAGCCCCAAATAAATATATATATGTGTGTGTATATATATATATATATATATATATATATATATATATATATTCGTAAATGCTGCCCACATGCTGTACGATACTGACTACCAAATAACGAGGCGACCCATATACAGTATTACTATCTGAAAGAGATGGTGAAAACTATATATTTTATAGCTCTTTAAAATGGCCAAATTCCCCCAAACTTTTTGCTAAGACATTGCATAAAATATATATATATATATATATATATATATATATATATATATATATATAGGTGTGTGTGTTGATTTATATTGATTTTATGCTGAAATGCTTCATGTGCAACTGGACATGAAGTTAAAGAGATACGGTTGATATTGTAGCCGAAAAAAAGTAGAAAAGGTTTAAATTATTAAAAATAGATAAATAAAAGTTAATTCTGGGAGAGACACCGCTCTGGTGCTACCTTTCTTTCTAATTTATAACATGATTAATATATATATATATATATATATATATATATATATATATATATATATATATATATAGAGAGAGAGAGAGAGAGAGAGAGAGAGAGAGAGATGAGTAGATAGACGAAGATACGAAAAAAAACAGAGAGTGGGGAAAACAGATGTAAGAAGTTATATAACTGTTCGCCTATCTAATCTGACTGCTTAATCAGAGCAAATCAGAGCGTCATGATTATTAAATCATAAAAAAAATGTAAAACAATGCCGAACTGACACAACGGATAAAAGCATTACAGCCATGTTTAAAATGTGTTTTAACTTTTAATTACTGGTCTTAAAAACCAAGCAATTAATGTCACTTGTCATAATCGGATCAAAAGACAGAAAATTTTAAATCTTCCACGGAAAGTGTTTCAAAAATATAGAATTTCTTTTACTGCGATTTCTCTAATAGGATTAGGAAAATATTAATCGGTTATTCTGGAGGAACCTAGATACATATCTATAGCGACCTATAATTCTGAATGTTTATTAAACTTTCCTTAGCATGACATAAGGCCGTACTGGGGGACAATTTGAGCAAGAACATTGTCTCCAAACACCCGAAAAAAACACTGGAAAATCTGCATTCGAAGTCGGAATCTGGTCAAATGAATGGATACTCATATTTGAAAAGACACACAGTTATTATTTTTACATTTAAACAGTATGTATTATGTTTCACTACAGTAATAACGTTTGAAGCAACGAAAATGTCAGATTAAAAATAAATCCATTAATTCTTTAGAAATACATGCATACATATATATATATATATATATATATATATATATATATATATATATATATATATATATATATCGAAATAAAAGTGTAAAATTTAATATTACAAGACATATTAAAAAAATATTAAATAATAAAAACTCAACAACTGAAGGTTCTGGAGGCGGTTTTACTCCGGGTCCATCAAACTTCTTTGTGCAAGATTCGTGAATGTTTACAGAAAGGTCATCAATCAGAATAGCATATATACAAAAATATATATCGTATTTCATCTATGTAGGTTTTTTACCACCTATTTTGATTGTACCTTCTTTGTTTTAATTTTGAATGTTCCTGGGAAGCCTTGATGAGCTGGAAGGAAACCTTCTTGCCGCCCCTCGATATTGATTTTGAGTTTTTTATTTTTTAATATTTTTTAATATGTCTTTAATATTAAATTTTTACACTTTTATTTCGATCATTAATTTTGTAAATAAAAAAATATATATATAAAATAATATATATATATATATATATATATATATATATATATATATATATATATATATATACGCACACATATGTGTGGGTGTTTGTTCTTAATGAATTTTTATTGATTTTTTTTCCTTTCCCATGATGCTTTATGGCGATTCACGGGTTATATAATGCTCGCCTTTCCATTCTTTCCATTCTGTTCAAGTCTTCGGATGATCGCGTGATTATGAAACTCGGGTTATCTCTCGGGCCATCCTTTCATAGAATATAACGTTGTTCAACGGTTTTTACTCAGTCTAGGCAATTTAGGGCCTCTGGGTCTTTACAGATTAGGGCAGTTTTTATAGGCCTTTTTTTCTTTTTTTTTTCCCTGTATTATTTTTTGTTCGAAACTTTATCTGGATAAGTGTTTAGGTTTCGACAAGTTGTCTGTTGGTTACATAAACGCGATTTCTTTTTCTTTAACATACATAAAAACACACACACACACACACACACACACACACACACACACACATATATATATATATATATATATATATATAAAGAAGTGCGGACACTCACGTTAACACTGAGTGACAATATGTTTCATACTTGAATGCAATCCGACGGCTACCAGATTGCGTTCAATAAAGAACCATTCGGTGTTGAAATCAAGGTCCACACTTACTATATTTACACACGCATTCTCCCAGATATTCAGCACTTTGATCTTCTAACTATAGCATACCTAAAAAAACTATATATATATATATATATATATATATATATATATATATATATATATATAGGATAAAAATAGATTTATGGTATGCTATATTTATTTATTTAAATTGCCCAATATTAGGGATAGAGCGTATGTAAAAATATACATTGTTCTGTTTCATGCTAAACGCAATCGTCAGGTCATCTCTCTCTTTTTTTTACTCTCTCTCTCTCTCTCTCTCTCTCTCTCTTCCACTCTCTCTCTTTTTTGAGAGAGATTTTTGCCCATTTAGGTGACAGGAATTGAAATTCTCTGATGAATGTGGGATGACTTTCGTTTAGAGGGTGAATAATTTTAATAATCCCACAGTAATTTTCGTCCAGGTAACTGGTATCTCTGTCATGATTAGACTGTGGTGGCTTCCCTTACTAACACTGTTTTGTTTATTTGTGTAAATATTGTTACGTCATAAACATCGGGGAGTATATCCACCTAGCCCTCTATAGAGACTACGTAGGGTATTAAATAAGTATTCTTAGAGCAAATGTCGCATTACGGTGTCTGTATAAGTCAGTATTGTTTGGGTGAGGTGTTTTCGTGAAAGGAACAATGTACGAACGACTGGTTCAGTGATTGAGGTTTGCTAAGTTATCTATAGGACAAGTGAGATGCAACCTGCTCCTTTTCCACTTTTCTCTTGTGGCGTATTTCTACATTTGTGCAATAAATATCTGGCCTGAGGATTGCGTATAAGCATGAAACACACTATCGCCTCTGGGTGTTGACTTTAACGTCCACTTTTATATTTTCATTCGCTCTATCCCTGATATTGAGCACCTTACCCAACAAATATAGCATATCTTAAAACTATATTTTATCATATTTAGTTGTACTTTGATCAAAGTTGATATTGACTGAAATATTCGTCAATAAAAGCAGATTAATCTATTAGATAGTTGAAAGTAATCTTATCAGATTCGCATATACATCCTAGATATTTGTGTACTGTTTCTCCAGCTGTGTACCGTCTATTACTGCGCAACATTCGCAAACATACGGTTTTGACCGCACACCAATCATCTTTTCGGCTACATTATGAAGTAACACAACATAGAATCGTGAGTGCATTACTTGTCATCAACTTCGTAAACTCTGACATTTATATTCAAAAGCGAGAGCAATATGGTTCTTTTTTTTTCAGTTTTTGTTGTTTTATTTTATAAATAACACATTCATCTCAAAGAATATGTCCACTTTTTTTTTTTTAGCGCTGTTCAAAGAATCTTGGCCTCGTTTTACTTTTTAATACGTGTTGCATTTGCTTGTTTTTTGTTTAGTATCTTTTTCCTTTTTATTTTATTTTTTATTTTTATTTTATTTTATTTTTTTGCTTAATCATTGACTCTTCTGTTTGGATGAATAGAAATGTGTTTGAAAGTTTCAAACGTCAAGACATCTTTGAAATTTTGACAGGGAATTCACGGCTTCTCATCTTTCTGCCGTCTCCCTCCTTTAATATTTTTGTCAGTTCGTACATAGACATTTTTTGTCAGCACTCAATGATTTGCAGTTTTTATTATGTTCTTAGTATATATTTATTGGGTATTAAGTATAAATCATAGTTTGCTACTTCTAAGTAGTTTTTTTTTCCTTAGATATTTTTTAATGCTGCTTTTAATAACTTGTGGTGACAAGACACACAGTATCCTGCTAGTCAATATTAATAATAACGAACGTAGACTTAAATATTTACTAATAAGTTATTTTGTAGGAGGCTCACAGGATATTATTCTATTTATTTGCAATGCATAACGAAATCAGGTGCCGTTAACATAGTAATAATTCGAATTCTTCCCAAATGTAGAAGTATAAGATTTGGGAACTTTATTCTTTGTTCGTAAACAGCTTCTGCGACGTAAAAAAGATTTTAAAAATTAAGAAATCTGTGTAAATTACTTACTATAAAGTAGTTTGTAACAAGTTTCTCATCTTTCAGTTGCGTATCTGTCTTTGGGCAGAGTACACTCAGTAGCGGCTCGGTCGAAGGACAGATTCGCAAAAGAAAACTTATACTGATAGGTGCCGGAACTAGAGAACAGCTGCCCGAGGCAGCGCCCTCTCATTGCACTAGAGATAGGAATCGGTGCTCACACGAAAGCCAGCGCAACCGACGGTTTGGGCACGGGGAAATTTTGTTCTTAATCTGGGTGTACGCGCTCGGGTTCCCCACATTAAACCGACCTTGTGTCGCAACGCAACATCGTGGGTGGTGAGTAAATACCAAAAATAAAAATATTTTTGACATAAATAGTTCTTATAATAATAATTAGTATTAATATGAATAATTATCCGTTTTCACTGAAGCAGACGTTAAACACGTGAGAGTTATCGCCTACTCTATCATTTTTATCATCTTATTTTCTTTTTCGTTTATTCTTTTATTTTCTTTCTTTTTTCAT
>CAHIKZ030004263.1:975000-980000 GCA_903632075.3 Acanthosepion pharaonis
ATAGAGCAACGTAGAGCAAAATAAAATATTATATTTTATTATAAAATATTTTATAATACAAAAGTTATTATAATATATATATATATATATATATATATATATATATATATATATGGTGACATGCGCGTGCTTGTTTACGAAGATATATTTGTATGTGTCTATTAATATATATTCTTTGGTACGCGCGTATAAATATATGTGTTTACGATTGTCCATTTTGTAAAGTATCTTAATATGAATAAATTGTGGAGACATATTAGTTCCATTTGTATCCCTTTTACCGAAACATATATATGTGCCTCTGTGTGTATGTGTGAGACTGTGCGTGTGTTTGTGTGTCTGTCTGTGTGTGTATTTTTACGCTTGTCTATGTGTTATGTACTCATGCATGTATGCATCCAAATATAAATAAACAGATGCGTCTACACTACAAAATGGCATAGCTACGCACATATGCAGATATCTAACAGATTTCCCTGCAATTTGGCAGGGGAATGCTAGTGTTGTCAAGAATGGTTCTTTAGATGATGGCATGATACGCTTTACGATTTTTCAAAGTTAACCGTACAAAGTGCATCAACCTCTGTCAAAATATGACAAAGTGGGTTGCAAAACTGAAAGATATTGAAAAAAATTACTTAAAACCTTAACCATAGTATAAAGAATAAATGAAAATGCAAGAATAGAGTTAGAATTTATAAAGATAAAGAACAAAACAGAAGAAAGGAAAAAAGAAAAATGAACAAAACAAAGATGGCGGAAAACTGGCAGAACAATGTACAAAATGCAAGTCCTATAAACATACTTTTTATTGGAGGTTATATTAGATGCCATAAAAGTGCCAGCCAGGAAATTACATTATATTGGTAATTTCGATGCTTTTCCAAGCAATTCCAATATGTTGTCTCTTGGCTTGGATTTACAGGCAATGTAACTTGCTAATTGACTGCCTGGCTACGGAAAATATAACACTGTTAAAGGATCTAGTAAGAGGAGTATTTCAAATGTAAGTATTCCATTACGAGTAAATGGAATAGCATAAAAAATATCAAAATTAAGTTGCTGACAATATTCTTGTATATGTAAATATATAAAAGTATAGTGAAATACATCAGTTATTTCATATTGACTGGTATGCGATAAAAGTTCGCTACTTGTTTTTTGATGAACAGAGTTGTAATCTCTGGACATGGATATAAAGTGTATGAATCTGCTCATGCGCATTTGTACAATTGTATGAAACAATATATGTATGGATAAAACATTGTAAATGCGAAATCTCGTCATTGTTATTAACTTTTTGCGATTATACTCATTTAATATGAATTCTCTGTGTTCATCGTTTTCATAGAGATGAGAAAATTCCACTGATCACATTACGTAAATAATACAAATATTCAAATATAACAAAATATTTGGACAGGTTTGTTATTCTATATATTCTATGTATATTCTACATGTATGATTTTCTGTATTTCACCTTTAATGGCTCCATGCTTTATATAAAATGTTTTCTGTTTTTCTTTTTTTGATTTTTTTAAATTCCTTACGTACTGTTTTACCAAAGTAATCGTGTAAGATATAAACACCGTTGTGATTTTTTTTTTAAATTTATATTCAACCGTACTCTTAACACGTCTTTTTTTATATAAAAAAAATATATGTAACCATATTTGTAATGCTTTGTGAAGTCATGTTAACCTGTTTAATACAATATTTCCCAATGAAATGAATGTGCACCTTATATACCCGTGCCCTTACCACGAATGTATATATCATAACACACACACATACACACATATACTGAATTAATAAAAATATAAAATGTGTCAGCTGATCGATATTATATTCAGTAACTTGCCTCTGGTGTTTCGTAGCCTAACCTTTTTGTAATCGTTCCGTCCACTCGTCAGGAGGTATCAATAAGTGATTGAAGATTTCCTCATTTCGTTAATTTAAAAATAATTTTTTGGATATTTATTGGCGTTATGCTTACATTTTCGACTGTTGTGTCTGCGTATACGCGTGTATGTACACATGTTTATGCGTATTCGTGTGTGTATATGCCTAGGCATGCATGCATGCATACATACATATATATATATGTGTGTGTGTGTGTGTGTGCGCGCGCGCGTGCGTGTGTGCGTGTTCCTTATAGCATATAATTTTATAGTTGTAGAAAGGTAGATACATAGATAATACCCGAATAAGGGCAGTTCATTGTGACCGTGTTCATAGTTAATATTGTTAAAGGTTGGTTAGTCGTTTAGGCAATTTCCACGGTATCAAGTCTGTTGAAGCTTGGATAAGCATGGAATAATAATAATACAACACAAAATGTACGTAAACAAAATGTATTGAAACAAGGAAAAGGTACACAATATTTACAGTTAGTTTTGGTATATTCTTGGGAAGACTGTTCCTGTAGAATGGGTTGACTTAATCGCAGTCGGGCAGAGTCTCTGGATTTGATCTCTTGTTACTTCCCTTGTCTTCCCGGTACCAACCCATATTTATATGGTCGGTACTCCACTATGTAAATTAGGTGGATCGTACCACAACAAAGTCACACCCTATTGAGGTTCTGACACTATTCTCTGTGAGTCGAGCGGAGATAAACACACACATAAACACACGCACAAATATATATTGCATATTTGGACAGAAAATATATATTTCATGTCTTTCATTAAATGTGATGGATAATGAGGACTAAGAATGTGTAGAAATACACACAAGCACACATACACAAACACACACACTTGTGTGTGTGTTTTTAATTGTGTGTGATTTTGTCGACTGCACAATATAATTGGGTCAGTTCGGCACCGTTTTTAAGAAGAAGAGGAACATGACGCAATACACTCCACGAAACAGCATGCTGTACTGTTTGGCATTCAGACCGGAAGCTTCAATACAATGTGTTTGGGTTTCAACCTGAGGCGAGTGCAAACGATCCTAAAAGATTTGGATACGTCTAAAACTCACTCTAATAGTCCTGTTCAGAAAAGAAATCCCATATCTGTTGGTGAATTCTCAGATTCATCACAGAGGCCAACATCAAGTGCCTTGAGGAAGTAGTGTTGCCCAGTGGATGGCTATTGGAAGCCCCAATATCTAGCGACAGAATTCTTCACAATGCCACACAAGCAGGAGTACCCTGCCATACCCGTTAGACAATTTTTGTGACCACATCACTCCTTACATCTGATTCCCAGACTGCAACCCCATTTATTATGTATTTGTGACAGCTGATGGAAAGAGAAAAAATCCCTGTAACATGAAATATGAACTGAAGGCAAAGATTATGGCAGCATTCACTAACTTGCAAGAAGCAAGAGATTCAAAAGTCGCCTGGAAGGACGTGGTTGACGCCAATGGCGACTTTATTGAAGAAATTTAATCTTCGATATTTCAAGATATTTTTTAAGTAATGTTGTAAATATATCTGTTAGAAAATTTATCCATCGCACCGTCTGTTCCGCACCAGGAAATTTTTCTCCCCTGAATCGATACTTCAAATATACAAATCAACCATTCGTCCTTGCATGGAGTATTGTTGCCATATATGTTCTGGGGCACCTTCTGTTTACATCGGCGTTCTTGACAAGATCCAGAGACGGATATGTAATATAATTGGCCCTGATCTGGCGTCTCGTCTACAGTCACTCTCTCACAGACGCGCCGTCGCCTCTCTCTGTCTTTTCTACAAATACTTTCATGGTAATTGCTCCGATGAGCTGCTTTCACTGGTTCCTAGACTCCATGGATTCAAGCGCCCTACGAGGCTGGCATCCCGCTCCCACCCTTACACTGTAGAAACTTTTAAATGTAGCCGTCTCTTCTACTCCAATAGCTTCATACCTCGTATCTCTCGCCTGTGGAACACCCTTCCCTATTACTGTTTCCCTGAGAGCTATAATCTCCAACTATTCAAATGTAATGTCAATCGACACCTCCAGTTACCTTGATCTACCCACTATCCTTCACCTCATCCTTTCTTCTATCACTCCCTATCCGCTCTCGCTCCAAATCTTCTGCAACCCCTGCATCCTAGTGGCTTCACGCCTTGTTCGGGGCGTAATGCTTAATATATATATATATATATATATATATATATATATATATATATATATATATATATATATATATATATATATATATATCTTCCTTTAGGGATATATTTTTATCTATCTTTATATATATTTATATACGCATACAATATATATATATATATATATATATATATATATATATATATATCAGGACATACTTTATATGTAGATAGATAGATAAATAGATTGATAGATATGTCTCTCTCTGTGTGTGTGTGTATATATATATATATATATATATATATATATATATATCTGTGTGTGTGTGTGTCTATAAATTCTATACATGCTGGTCTATGTAGAATTAAATATAGAAAATGTTCAATGTTTTGTGTGAGGAAATATGCAGATTCATTGAAAAAGTGTCTTTTCACTTATCCCTTAAATTGTTTTTGAATTAGTTATAGCATACGACAATGTCTGCAATAAACGCCTACAATGTCAACTAAAATATCGTTTTTACCTCACCAACTTGCTTTCTTGTTTGCTTTTATGAAAGTGAAAAAATATATTTTTCATCTTGCTGTTAAACAAATAATGGAATTCTTATTGTTACTTCCTGCCAACATCCACTCAAATATTTCTTTCTTTTTGCTCATCTTCTTTCTATCGCAGGGATATGCAGCAAATAAGATCTCAGAGAAATGTGCAACTTTATTATTTGTTTAAACGCAAATGTCTTTACATACATTATTTGTTTTAAGAGAAACAACATTGCAGTCCCGTGTTCCTTTACTTTTCTATATTGGACGATGAAATTTTGTTGATGGCTGCAAACTACAGCACCTCCTAGATTGCGTGGTAGAAAAAAGTGAGAAATAAAATCACTATAAACTGCAAACAGACAGATATTATGATCACCAACAGACAGATATAATGATCATA
>CAHIKZ030004263.1:987500-1022500 GCA_903632075.3 Acanthosepion pharaonis
AATATAAATGTGAAGAGATGTGCGTGGTTCACCACAATACTCGTGACTTGGTGGGTCTTAGCCGTGATGGTAAGAACTGGTGGAACGAAAGGATGTAGTTCGTCTGAACAATTTCCGTAGAAATAAAGATAAGCTTGCGACGTTTCCTCTGTAAGAAATGGTTGTATGGTAGAAAATATTATGTCACACACGAGGACATGTAGACGCTTTACATCAATCGATGGATTTATCGATCTATAATATATGTCGTTTTATTCATATATATATATATATATATATATATATTAAATGGTGCAGTATAATTAATATTACAATGAAGCAGTAAAAGGCGAAATCCCTTCGCTAACAATTTTTTAAAAAGCATTAATCTACTCGTTGAATGATACGGAACATCTAATCCAATTTATAATTTTAAAACAAGTATCATATCATTCAACGAGTGGTTAGTAGGTTAATGATATTTTAAATTTGTTAGTAAAGTGATTTCGCCTTCCACATTCACTTTTTACTGCTTTATTCTTGATTTATTCTTTGTATGTCTGTTTCATTGTAGCACACACAATATATATATATATATATATATATATATATATATATATATATATATATATATATATATATATAAACAGTATATTTAGGCAGATATTGATCACTTTAACCTATAAATATATCCTTAATAATTTATTTTTGTCTCATATATATATATATATATATATATATATATATATATATATATATATATATATTAAACTCTATATTTAGTCAGCAATGTTATATGTAATAGAACCAACAAAAAATATCTGTTACCCGTTCTTATGACTTTCTCCTACTGCCGAACACGTTGATTGATGTCAGGTTGAAACATTTAAATAAATTTGCTAAAATTATCGTTCAAAATATAGCTGGCGATTATCAACTTGGATATCTTCACGGTAACGCAAAAAATTCATAGAACCAGTTCCCAATTACGTTGAATTATATCACAATTGCCCACTCCTGATTATCCCCTATCAAAAACATTTAATAAATGAACAATATAGCATTTTCCCGAAAATACCGCAGCCCCCAGAAATTCAATCTTCTAAGCCGAACAATCAAATTATTGCCTCGCATATAACTGAAAACATATTAACCAACACCTGCTTTACTATCAATAACATACAACCTAATTTTAAACATCATACTCTTCCGCCATTTAAAATTAAAGTTAACGTCCTACGAAAATTACAGTTACAAAAAGCCTTATATGATAATTTAAGAAATATATACACACAAAATAATCACGAAGTAATAGAAATCTATGGAAACTTTATTTCTTAGACAATTATATGGCACAGCCACGAAAATATTTTTTCTAACTCAACAGAGAATCCTTGTATCTACGATATAATTCTCGTTAAATCCGTTGATCACATTAATAAAAGATTAAGCAAACATTTCATATCAATTCCTTACTTAATTTTGCATAGGCACCCGGCGTCAGTAAAACAAAAATTCGATGTTATCGTCAATAACAATCATCAGCACTTCATCACACAAACACACGAGAAAAAAACACAATAGGAAATCCTGCCTACATAATTATCAAGGCAAATACGCTTGCAGATACAGGGTATCAGTAATAAAAAAACAACCTTATCAATCGTTAATTAATATCTTCTTCTATAAAAAAAAAAAAAAATTCTATCAGTACAGTAGTAAACTTCTGCATCGTAATAATGGATTAGATGAGCAAATAAATGATCTTTACGGATAACTAACCCATGATAATCGCAGTTCAATCATCAACAGATTGATTTAATTTACTAGAACACGATGCATTGAAATTACATGTATGATATATATTCAATAGTTATATAACTCCTATATATAGTAACACGCATCAACATAGAATTCACCCTATTTTACAAAACATTCTAAATTCTCAAACTCCTGTTTTCTAACAATATTTCTCCACAAAAAAACTTTGCAAGAATAATTTTGTATATCGATTCTCTTGCTCCTTAGGAGACAGTATTCTCATAATTATTATTATTATTATTATTATTATTAATAATAATAATAATAATAATAATAATAATAATAATAATAATAAGTTGGCATCTACGCGGACGACACTACAATTTACTCCTGCCTCAAAAACAAATCTAGTGTCGCTGACAAAACTAACCTGGCCGCTCGTCTTGATATGGGCCTCCAATCGGTTTTTAATTGGGGCAAGAATTGGCTGGTCAACTTTAACGCATCAAAAACTAAACTACTCTCTATTAATCACCACACATCCTTCCATGCCCCATTAGAATGTCTGATAGTCAACTTCTTGAGAGCAACTCTCTGCGTCTGCTCGGTCTCGTTGACTGCTGACCTGAGATGGAACAAATACATTGAGTCAATTGCTTCGTCCACCGCGAGGAAAGTTGGCTCTCTGTCCCGCCAGGAAATTTTTCTCCACGGAATCGATACTTCAAATATACAAATCAGCCATTCACCCTTGCATGGAGTATTGCTGCCATATATGGTCTGGGGCACCTTCTGTTTACCTCGGAGTTCTTGATAAGATCCAGAGACGGATATGTAATATAATTGGCCCTGATCTGGCATCTCGTCTACAGTCACTCTCTCAAAGACGCGCCGTCGCCTCTCTCTGTCTTTTCTACAAATACTTCCATGGTAAATGCTCCGATGAGCTGCTGTCACTGGTTCCCAGACGTCATGAATTCAAGCACCCTACGAAGCTGGCATCCCGCTCTCACCCTTTGACTGCAGAAACTTTTAAATGTAGCCGTCTCTTCTACTCCAATAGCTTCATACCTCGTATCTCTCGCCTGTGGAACACCCTTCCCTATTACTGTTTCCCTGAGAGCTATAATCTCCAACTATTCAAATGTAATGTCAATCGACACCTCCAGTTACCTTGATCTACCCACTATCCCTCTCCTCATCCTTTCTTCTATCTCTCCTATCTGCTCTCGCTCCAAATCTTCTGCAACCCCCTGCATCCTAGTGGCTTCACGCCTTGCTCGGGGCGTAATGTTTAATAAAAATAAAATAAAATAAAATGTGGAAATGAAAAACAGTTGTACCAGCATAGTAGGTTCGCGTGGAATGATAAAAAAGGAACACAGCAGATTGAAAATATCCATGGATATCCCTGAATAAAAGAAATAACAAAAGATTGTCTTCATAAGCACAGCCCACAATCCAAGAAGAATGTTGTCCCTGTAACGCTAGTGATGTTATGGAAGTCATAAATACAAATCATGAAATGTAGCCATAACAACATACCACCACTTAACTTAGGTCTTCCCGAAGACTTAGTAGGTAGAATGACCATAGCAGAAATCGAAATATGATGATGATTATGATGATGATAATCAAAATAATAATAATAATAATAATAATAATGATGATGATGATTTATTTCAAGGAAATGAAAGAAATAAGAAACAAAAGAAGCCAACAAATTAAAAAAAGAAATTTCACGTGGGTGAAGAAATGTAAATAAACCATAATAATCCTATTGAAACGGCAAATATCCGAACATAGAAAATGCAATGTACCAAATGCAGAAATGATGGCAAGATAAGCATCTTTATGATGAGTACTCTGCCCCTACCAAACAAGATGATGTAGACAAATGCCCAACCCATCAGTGGTTACGTAGTGCAGGGTTAAAATCTGACAACGAAGGTTTGCTTCTCGCTGCACGGGATCAATGTTTGCTGACTAGAAATTATCAAGGACACATACTAAAGAATTGCGTTAATCCCAAATGCAGATTTTGTGATAAATATCCAGAAACAATTGAGCATCTTGTATCAGGTTACACATTCAGCAAAAACTGAATATAAAACTCGGCATAGTAGTGTGGGCTAATATTTGCACTGGAAGGAGACTGCAAGAGACTGGTATGAACATCACCCAAACCCGGTTACAGAGATAGGATATGTAAAGATTTTATGGGACTTTACAATGTACAGAGATATAACGGCCAAAGCTAATCGCCCAGATGTCGTGATCAAAGACCACAAGAATGGAATGTGCTTTATCATTGATAAAGCCGATCCTATAGTTTGTAATGTCTTTGAAGATCTTCAAAAACTATCAAAAAAGAAAGATCTTTAAGTTGAAATCTAAAAAAAGAAATGTAGCATTATTAGGATATCAATAATTCCAGTTGCAGTTGATGCCCTCGGATTGATAAGAAAAGTTACGATAGTCTCATTGAAGGGATTCCTGGTAGCCTGTGCCTTAAAGAAATACAAAAAAAAATGGACTCACATGTATAGCTTACGATGTGCTTTATCTATGTAAAATGTCAGTGATCGTATTTTTTTTTTATTTGATTTGTGGAAAATCCCATGAAGCCTCATCTGATCTTAGGTCCCTGTTTGGGACCCGGAAGAAAATGTGTACACAACAGACATCAAGAAAATCTACTGATAGATATAAATGTTAAAGTCTTTTGTATTTAACGTCACAGTTTGACGTCATACACATACGGTGAAAACTATGTTATTATATTCAGTTATTTTTAAGCGTTTTGAGTGGATACAAACACACAAACAAACTTTGAGCTTTATATATTAGACAGTGTATACTTCTACTTATTTATAGTCGCCTAACTTTTTCATTTTATATATAATTGAAGGTTCTTAATGCGTATCTCTTGTTTCTAACAAGCGTTTTCTTTTTACTCTTTACGGCCGATTATATTCTTCTCTTGGTTTCGTCTTTTCCTACGTACAATTCTCTCTCTTCCTTTGCTGTCCATTTTTTCCCTTATGATTTTCTAAATTTCTTAGGAAAACGTTTACCTCCTTCCATTTTCTCTTGTGTCCTCGTTATTTTCTGCTTCCCTGAATCTTCGTATTTCTTCGTAAATCAATAATACAGCTTTCTTCTTTTTTTTTTGTTTTGTCTCTCTTCCTTTCAGTTTAACATTTTCAGTCTATTTATTGCTATTCTTTCTCCTTTTTCCCCCTAGCGATACAGTTTACACAATTTTCTTTCATGCATTCTTTTCTACCGTTTGTCATTTTGGCACTAGTAAACACTATCCTAACATATTTATCTACGTTTCTCAGTCCACCATATATCTTACAACTTAACTATTCGCGAGTCAACCACACAGCTTTCAAAAATATATACGCAAATCCTGACGCAAATACGTACGCTCATATACACAATCGTACATGTGATTTAATCATGTCTTAAGTAGGCTAATTGATAGGTGAATTTAATCATATCTGCTGCTAGTTGTTAGCATTTAAATTTGGATAAACTTCATTTTTTTTTTTAATTTTCTTAATCGTCATTTAACCCTGTACCATATTAATCTCTGACTTAAATCACGATGAACAGAGGCGTTATCATTTGAACGTCTAATGTAGCTCAGGTTCATTCCAGATCTCTCGTGGAACGTATTTTTTTATTAATCCTTTCACAACAAGCAAGGCGGTATTGCTAGATGATTACAAGAAGTGAAAGTGAAATAGAATGAGAAGACTGGCAACGAGGAGGAGATTGAGGAAAGGACAACAAAGGAACAGGGTTCAAGAAGACAGAATATAGCGACTGACGTTGAATTTAAATTTTTGAGGATTGTAGTTAACAGGGAAAGGAAAAATTGAAATGGTGTTCCACAGGTGACAAGTGCGAGAAAAGAAACTGTTGGTGTAGAAGTGGTGGTTTCATCTAACAGTAAAACGGTGGAACCTAGTTCCCTTTCTGTTATAGCGAAACACACCTAATTTATTGTTAATAGACTCTCCCACCTATAATAAGTAAAAGTAATAGCAGTCGCTCAGTAAGTTGGTCAGTCAGTCGATGTCGGACAACGGTTAGTCGGATATTAAAGTATCAGCCACCATAACTAGATCGCTGCGTCATTAACTATTATATCAAGTTCCTAACGTTTTGTACGTCGAACCTATTTTAGGACCGACTTAGTGAAATACAAGCCTCCACTGTGAAACTACTCTATAACAGTATCGAGTAGGACGCTTAAATTAATGTAGTCCTGTCTCCAGGTAAAAAAAAAAAAAAAAAAGCTCGTCAGTGTAGTTGCCATGAAAATTTAGAAAAGAGAGTATGAAGCCGCATTACGTCGGTGATAAAGAGATTGAACTCGAAATGCCTGATTGATTACATTACAGACACTTTATTAGATTTTGTCAGGATCTCGTGTTGCACTGCAGGACCACTCTACCACATATGGTAAGAGTATTCAATGCAGGGACGAATAATAATAGTTGAACCAAATTTCCTTCCAGTACAACTAATTGCGATTGATGCTGAAAGAATAGTTGAGTCGCTACATTGCTGAACGAAGTGTATTATTCCTTCTGCAATGCTTAACCTTTACAATAATCAGATTAGATCAAAATTACTGCCATATCTTTGTTGGAACATCTCATTTATCACTTACCAATCAACAGGTTTCGAAATCGTTTACACGGTCTTGTGGGGAAATATCTATTCTCCACTCTCCAGAGATATACAGCATCGCAGGCCCACGTGTATTCTATCTCTATTTCTGTTGTAGCAAACCTACAAACGATAATGGGTATGTCTCTATTCTCATATATACAGTAGTAAATACTGTATGTTGGTTAGCAGTTGGAGATTCGTCTCCAGCTGCGCTGGTTAAACTCTCTGCCTCTGGCAGAGAGGATCTCCAGACGAGGCCGTGTCGAAGGGTAGAGTATCATCTCGGGAAACTGCTATACGACTCCGTTTTATACGTGGTCTACGGGGAATTTTTGGCCGAGCCTACGGGCTCAGATACCCCACATTAAATTCGGCCTTGTGCCACATGTAACCGCTTGGCAGTTGGAGGTCCGTCTCCAGCTGTACTGGTCAAACTCTCCGCCTCCGAGCAAAAAAAGGATCTCCAGACGAGGTTTTATCGAAGGGCAGTGTCTCGTCTCGGGAAACACCTACTCGTATCCATCTTCTGCCGCTAGCTGTGGATTAATTACGGACTTGTAAGGGAAAAAGTCATTGTTATTCTAAAATTTAAAAAAAAGTTGGTGTAATATTTAATAAAAAAAAATGAAAGTATTCTTAAAATCAAAAATATGTCTTGGATTTAATAACCTACAAATGGTTGATTATTTTCTATGTGCTGTATCACTTCCGATTGCGGACAATCATGGCTACCGATAACTGTAGCCCTTAGCAACGCCTTCCTTTTTTATTTGTTTTCTAAGACACCAACCCTAGTTATACCATCCATTCACACAAGTACATCAGGTAGGTAGATCATTGCCTTGCCCTATCTATCTTGTCTTTTATATGCCCGGTTTATCGAACCCTTCTCCATGTTGATATAACATGAAAAAAAAACAAATCAACCAATTAATCAATATATCTATTATACTTATATTCATAAACTTCACTTCCAAGTACCTCCTGTTACACACATCTCTCAACATTACGATTTTAACTGCAACTCTCAAACTTCTGTGGCTCTCCTCCATTGTACTGGTTGAATCCTAGTATATAAAAAATAAATATCACTTTTGATTTTAATTACCATCTCTACTAATAAAACGATTTTTATTCAATGTAAAAATAATATTTTGTGTGTCTGTATTCCAAACGGACAATACTTACGGCAACGTCTCGTTAAAACACCTGTTCACGTACAGAGTTAAGGAACGTCGAACTTGGTCAGAACTTAGATGGGTTACCGCATGGGAATAACAGGTGCTGTGAGCGTGGATGTGCAGGTGGTGTAATGGATAACGGTTCGAAATTATTAAACGGAGAGCTGAGTTACAATTCCAGATGTGTTCGTTATATTCACTTACGCGCGAATAACCTTTTGAAAAGTATGAATTTACCTCTTCTCTCCATCTATGGGTTAATTAGTAAGGCTTGTATCACTAAAACAATTATTATCACCCACCAAAAAAAAAAAAAAAAAATTAAAACAAATTGCGTGCAGAATATTTAGATTTCGGCATTAAATAACCAACAGATATGTTGATAAGCCGCTAAACAAAAACAACTAATCACCAACCAATGAACAAGCTTACCCAACGTAGAGTATTAGCGAGACACAATTTTGTTAAAGACGATCAATCCACAGTGTGCTTGCGTTTGATTAAGATAAGAATAGTTAATATCGAAAGCGAGGTTTCGAGGGGTGGGGACTTAAGAACATAGAAACAATACGAAGTAATTTACAATTGTAAAATGAGACATATTCAGCTCATAATATACTGTAAAAATAGAAAAGGCTAGAAAGATATCTGTAGAATATCGTCAGCAGTTGAATAAATTGAATTGAACGATGCTTCAGTGGTTAGATCAAGTGAACCCAGTTTTCCTATTACATAAATACACGTCAAAACCGCGCTAAGACGAGATGTTCTCATTCACTGCATCGATGAAATTGCTACTTTGTCTCGAGTAGCGTACAAAAATGGCGTCCTTTTCCATCATTAATCCTCGTTTCTGCAGTGCCTTTCGGCGAAAAAGCTGGCGAGAAATAATGGAATGGAGCACTTCTCACTTGAACCGTGTGTTACCGGATCAGCTGCTTGCTTATTAGTTTTAAAGAGATTCCATGATTTAGGTCATATAACATGTGCTTGCCAAGCGTCACAATCTTACTATTGACTTCGTTTTCTTCTAGAAACCAAGCGATTTAGAAATGTTGGCTCTGATTTGTTAATTATTTCCACTTGCTGAATGTGGGTCCTGCTGCATATTAGGAACTGTTCGATGAGGGGAAACTGATTTTCATTTATTTCGCTTATTGATTCACGTGCATTTCCCATAAGCCTTTTTTTTTCCGAGAGGGTGATCATTTCATTTACTTACTTTTCTATTTGTCAGTTTACCTGGAAAGAATCTTATTTTCTTTTCTTTGTTGTCTTTTTTTCTATTGAAGCTTCCATGTTTTTATATTCTTTTATCTTTGCTTTTATTCTTCCATGTCTGTTTTCTTACTCTCTTTTCCGTTCTTCTTCTTTTCCATTTTGTTATATTATCTTTATTCATCTGCTTTCCGGCAACTATTTTGGCTGGCCACTTACTTTAAAATCCCTTTTCAACATATCTTTTATTCTTTGGCAGTTCGTCCTTTTTATCCACATCTTCCTTCCATTCTACCTCCTCCTTTTAATAATGATTATTTTCTTCTTTTTTTTTTAATCTGTTGCAAAAATATCTCGCCTTTCATCTTCTATGCCCATCTTCTTCTTCTTCTTCTTATTATTATTATTATTATTAGTAGTAGTAGTAGTAGTAGTAGTAGTAGTAGAAGCAGTAGTGGTAGTAATAGTACGAGTAGAATTAGCATTATTAGTAGTAGCAGTAGTAATAGTAGTAGAAGTAGCAGCAGTGGTATTGATAGTATTATTATTAGTAGTAAGAGCATCAGTAGTGATAGTAATAATAGTGGTAGTAGTACCAGTAGTATTATAATAGCAGTAGTAGCAGTAGAGTCGCAGCAGTTGTAGCAGTGGTAGTAGAGTCACAGCCGTAGTGGCAGTAACACTATGGTAGCCGTAGTAGTGGTTGCAGTAGTAATAGTAGTTGGTCAAATTCTTTTATGGTTGATTCAAATGGAATTTCTCTATAACAAAAAATAAACAAAAGCAACGGTTTTTGCTTACCCAAAAGACGGGTGGAGAGAATTCTCTTTTTTTGTTAGAGAAAAAATACACCTGGTAGCAATTTATTCTAACCATTCAATTTTATTAGATACTCAGAAAACCACCCCGCCTTTTAACTCTAGAAGAAGGCGTTCCATTACTGAAAATTAAAAAAAAAAACATTTTAAAATTATTAAAAATCTCCAGCCACCCACTTTTATTTCATCCACCTCTTCTATTTTAAATCTATTCTGATCATTATCCTTCTCCGGTAGATGTCTTATACGCATATGTATCTGCGTATGTACGATTATGATTTATATTACCATAAATGTGTTATGCTATAGCAGTGTATATTTTGTGTTTATTCATTCTCGATCTCTTTTTTTTTTATTTTGCTCTTCGACAATCCACCCCCATATTCAGTCTCACTTTTAATATTTCTCACCTTTATTTCATCTCTATATTTTGCTTGTCTTCACTTCCATTTCTAAAATGGCTACACAGTCTTTGGCACTTCGATTCAACTATTCTTTTTACGGAAATCGTGATTTCCACTCCAGGCATTAATTGCCATGTTAGTGCAGCCAAGTAGAAATCACTTCAAACTTTTTGCCAGGTCCTACTAAAAACACATTTTCTCCAAATTCAGGAAGCCGCTCTCATTTTTCTCTATATATATATATATATATATATATATATATATATATATATATATATATATATATATATATATATTGATTTGCGTGTTTGATTTTGCAAATTCTCGCTGGGAACTATTTTTGATTCTGAAAATAATCTGCAATTTGTTTATCAGTAAGTTTTTAAGCGATTATTTGGTTGACTGGATAATTTATAGCTCCTTATATAGGATGAGATATGCTCGTTGTTTTTTGTTTTTTTTTTATTTTTGTTTTTTCTTGAAGAGGAATGGGATAGAAGTTCATCGTTACGCTCTACGGTTACATTAGTTTATATCTTTCTTTGATTCAAATTCTACTTTTATCTGGCTTGTCCCTTCAGGATATGGATTATCAGAGTTTTCTACAACGTTCTCTTCTTTTAACAGTAAGATTTATCTTTCTACCATCTCATGTAACCCCAGAAGCCATCCATTTACATAACTTTATTAGGTAGATTATACACTGCCTTCCTCTTCTGTCCCTCTTGCCTTCAACATATCCTGTCAGTGTTAAATTTTCAAGCCTTTTTTTTTCGATGTCTCCTGGAATTTTGGACTCTCTTTTTTCGGCTATATTCCAGAGATGAATTATTGTAACTATTTACAATATTTACATTGTTTGGACTCTTGTCTTCGTCATATTCAAGATGTTTCAGCCGTTGTACGCTCCGGCATTCTTCAGGTGATATACGTTGGAATTTCGAACCGAACCCTTTATTTAGTCCATTAAAGTAGATTCTCCACGTTCCACGTGCCATGCTTTTTTTCTGGATACCTCAGTTTCGGTTATTTCCCTTTAGTAACTCAGTTCTCAAGGGTGACCACTGTTGTAGCCAGGCATTGAACTCGCAACTATTTGGATGGAGGTACTGGATTACTTAAACCAACGCTTTATCCGCTGGGCCATGTGCCCTTCAGGAACTAAACGGAAACAACTAAAACTGTGATATCCATAAAGGCATAGCACATGGAACTAAAACAATTTACCCCAGTGGACAGTGTATACAGTTTTAATTGTCTCATTTTTATTCAAATTATATGTTTTAATATTTCTATTTTCCCTAAAACTTTCATGTTAATCAATGGTCAGTCTATAGTACTATTAGTATACTTCTGTAGATCCATGTTTAAGTTGCAACAAGATTCTTCTTTATCTATGAGAAGATTATGTGTAAATTAGTTTTATTTCTTATGTATAATATAAAAAGGTTTAACTTGAATGAATTAAAAAAATTAACATGTACAAAGACATCTATTAGATAGCGTTTAAATTTATTGTTGCAATTGTTTGCTATACTTCATCATCATCGTCACCATCATAATCATCCCCTTAACTTTTGTAATCGTAGGGCGGATCTGAATGCAGAAGCCACGCTGAATTTCTTCCACAGCGGTCTATCAACGGCAGCCATCAGTAAATCTGTTATAGTCATACCTGTCCACTATTTTACATTGTACAAACAGTTTTTGCGTTAGCGTCCTAACGTCCACCTTCAACGATGCATTGCATGATGGTCTTGCACAGACTGTCATGCATTGTAACGTGTTCAAACGACGCCATTTTCTTCCGTTCAACAGTAGTGAAAAGAGCTTCCTAGTGACCCACAAAACTTTCAGCCCTTTTCCGCACAAACTCATGTGTTTCATGTTACCAATAGAAGATGCCAAGAAGCTTGCTCGTGCATTTGTTCTCAAACGCTTAGATTATTCTATTTGCTTCTGATATTACAACATAAAAATAATATAGCTTTAACAGATTCATATATATATATATATATATATATATATATATATATATATATATATATATATATATATATATATTCATTCAAGCATGTTTGACTGAATAATCTGAGAATATTATGTCTATTTCTTTTATTTTAACCCTCTTAAATTCACGGATCAATTACTTAACGTCATTATTAAATTGATTAAGGAAGAACCGTAGTTTTTATCATTTCTTTTATTTTCCAAGTATTTTCAACATCATCTTCAGGGGATGGGGGAACACATATAAATGCACTTCGTTATAGTCAATTTAAAATTACCAGTTAAGAATAATATGCATGTAAGTGAGGTAACTTAATTCATATTTGTTTTATTATTAAAGTTGTAAAATACTCAATCTGCAATTATTTAAAACAAACCAATTTCTTGAAGTCTTCTATATAAAAAAAATACAACCAACATTAATTAAGATTTATAATGAGCATAGCAACAATGTTTTAAAAACCTATGAAAGCAACGTTTTTGTAATATTCGAATTGAAAAATAATAAAAAAATAAAATAAATCCATGCTTTATATATATATATATATATATATATATATATATATATATATATATATATATATATCAAGTATGAAACAGACTATCGCTTCTGGGTGTTGCCTCCAGTTACTACATTTTATATTTACATACTCTCGTTTCCTGATATTGTGCACTTTTATCCATAAATATAGCATAAATGAAAACTATGTTCTATCACACAAACGTTATACACACACACGCACAAACACACACACACACACACACACACACACACACACACACACACACACACACACACACACACACATATATATATATATATATAGAGAGAGAGAGAGAAACGAACACACACACACACACATCTATATTGTTTGGGTGATGTGTCTGTATGCATATACTCCAATTCAGCTGGGTTTCGATCCTAGCTAGAGACAACCACATGTCTATCCACACTGATGATCTGTGATCCAGTGAAACAGTATGTCTGTGGATTGCAATACAGATATATATATATATATATATATATATATATATATATATATATATATATATATAGTCTGGCATAGGTACGTGTGATCAACAATATTATCGATAAATTTTATTCTCTGAATTGTATTAGTAGATAAATATATAGACATATAGACACTTCGATTTTAGAAATGCCACACTAATTACAAAAGTGCATAATTCTTTATACAGGAAATACTGCGAAGGAATTCTGATAAATATTTTTATCAATTGTATACACATGTTGAACAAACTTTATAATATCACCAACCTTTATAAAACACATGCTTAAAGAAGTTAGAATACGCCTACTTGCTGCCACAAACGGTGTAGCTTAAATTATTTCACCTACACAGCAAACGTCTGCAAATCAAGATACGAACATCCAGCAAACGGATAAAAATGTCTACTAGAAACACTCTCGTGCGCTCGAGCACACACACACACATACACAAACGAATATACTTTATCATCTGAATTCCGCATAGGGATACTAGAACTATGATACATATGCACACATGAATTATACATAGGAAAGCTGATTGCACGTGAGCTCTGCTTAACCAATGAAAAACAAATAACACAAACATTAAAAATAGCTGAATTTTCTTTAAAGTTAGGCGCACACACACCCACACACCCTAAAATTCACACTCTCACACACTTGCGTTCATAAAGGCAAACACATATTCATTATCATTCGAATCCTGGTAGAGAAGAAACAAAATGAAATAAAGAGTGAATAGACTGAGATAGATAGATAGATAGATAGATAGATAGATAGATAGATAGATAGATATTACGTTTTATCTAAAATATTTGATAGCATAAAAGAAGCATGTGCATCCCTACTTCAGTTGCGCCTAGTATCTTTTTTAGTATATTTAATCAACAAGCGTTTAATGCAAACTATGCGTACATTACAGACCATCTCACAAGTATTTTAACTATATAAGAGATCATACCTTTTGTGCCATGTCCATTCAGGAAGTAGATAATGATTTTCCCTAGATGCCGTTCATTTATTAACTGTGAATTATTATGTCATCATGTGGCAAATTGAACAGGGGGTCTCCGTTTAAATTCTTCACGTGTTTTGAATTAACAGATTTCTTACTCACAGAATGGTTGCTACTTAAGATTAGAGAGCTATTATTTAATGCCGTGCTCTGATGAAAGTGAAAGCAGCAAATAGTATTTGAACTCGATTCGCTGATTCCAGTTTCAGCGCCAGTAAGTGCTACGCTACCTGCCCAGCAAAGAATCAAAACTTATAGTATCAATGTGTATTTATTTATATATTTCCTGTCCCACATGCAGTCGGAAAAGGAGTTAAATCAATTTACGTTAGTAAATTTATGAGTGATTACTACATTTAGTCGTTTGAATAAACTATAAAAATAGAATATTTATCTGCATTTAGACAAAATTAAATCCAGGGCAAAATGAATCGATTAATTAATCAGTTACTTCTACGTTTCTTTGATTGCAGTTTTATTTGTTCAAGCCTTTCATGTGAGGCACTCAGATAACTGTCTATCAAGTGATTGTCTTGCTTCAAATTGATCTTGAAATAGGCTTCGTCGTCGCCGTCTTTGTCTTCGCCTTTTTTGTTCTCGCCGACTTTATCCTAGCTGTCTATGTCAACGTCGTCTTTGTCGTTCTGTTGCTAAACTTTTTTCTTCAGAGAGATATTTCCATTTCACTGTTATATCAAACACATTGTATTTTTAACATGAAAAGATCTCGATCAAAAAGCGATTTATATAATACCAGGAGTAACCAATGAATCATAGATGCCATTGAACATCTACAAATTATAAAGGGAACGAATTTATTCAACGATTCATTGGACTCTATTTTAGTTGTGAATTCTTTATCTCTGTTTTCTTGCATCTCACTACATTGTTTCAATTTCTTTGTTTCATGCCATCTCACTATTAAAACTTTCTAACAATTGACGTAAATTTTGACGGCATGGGCACATTAGTACTTCATATAAGAAACAAGCTAGCATTGAAAATGGACATAAGGCAGGAGATCAAAATATAAATCCACCCGCTCTGTCATTTTTCTTTGATCTCTTCGGATGACGGATGTGATGCTTCTCATGATAGTGTTTTACCATTACAGGTATTTCCTTTCGGTTACTTATTTTTCTTTTGTATTTTCAAGTTGGTTAATTATATCAATGCGCTTAGGTATAATTATTTATGATGGATAAACTGCTACCGATGAACATCCCCAGTTTATTATGGAGATATTTTCTTTTGCAGTATTGTTTTTTTTTTGTTTGTTGCTTTATCGGCATATCAACTCCTTATGGGCCATTTTATTCTGAAATTTAATTCCCCGCAGATCCTTATTAATTTCTTTTACAAACCTGAATGGCTGGTAATTTTTATTTCTACGAAAGTATATTGCTGGTATTTTTATTTTAACTTTACTGAGCATACGCTTTACTGTTGGATGTAGTTTATCGTCATACGCCTTTTGCGGCATTGGCTGTAGTAGTAATAGTAGTATTAATAGTATCAGTAGTAATAGTAGTAGTAGTAGTATCCATGAAAATTCCAGTTTTCCTATTTACATTTTTTGATGAATCATAGTTATTAAGTCCATAATT
Source organism: Acanthosepion pharaonis (assembly GCA_903632075.3). Lineage (NCBI taxonomy): Eukaryota > Metazoa > Mollusca > Cephalopoda > Sepiida > Sepiidae > Acanthosepion > Acanthosepion pharaonis. Next base: position 1,003,198 of record CAHIKZ030004263.1, read on the forward strand.
GATTAAGTCCCTTGTGAGTCCCTAAACTATACAATACGCCAGCGAATTCCCCTATTCAATCGGGTAATATTTGAGCTTAACTTTAAAAAAAATATTGCAATAACAATCATAACAATGAAATTAGGTCATTGTTTAAAGGAGTGAGAGAGTAGAAATTAAAATGTTCAATTTTTTTTCATTTCACTGAAGCAGACGTTAGCTCATGAGAATGTTATCGCGTTCTCTAACATCTCTTTCTTTCTTTCTACTTATTATTATATCTGCTTTCTTTTTCTTACTGAAACCAAACTGCGTCTATGCTATATCTATTTCTCCCCACTTTCCTACCAATCAAACTGATATTGCCTGTAATTTATCTGAAGTAATGACATGGCGTATGTTACGTGCTAACTTAGTAAAGGAGTAACAACCAAAATTATAATCGGAAAAATATTACCTGAGTAAATCATATTATTATGGAGTTGGGATAAGTGACAATCTAAGTTAAAACCGTAACCTATGGTAATGTTTTTTTTTGCAATAAAATTAGTTGATGGGATGCTTCAACTTCACATAAAACACAGGGCGAAATTTTTTTAACCAATTATTAGAAAGAAAGCATAACTTGTACTGTTACTTCACAAGACGAGATTCCCCGCTGAAGAATTTTATGCTTTGGTATTTGTGCGGACTTTGGAAAGTAGATCGGGCAGAGAAATATTCCCTACACCACGTAGGGCAAAAAAACAAAGTAATTTTGAAATGATATGTTAACGAACACAACGTTTGATGGATACGTAGAAATATTTTTAAAATGATGAATGCATATAGTTTCGTTAAGATTAGCCTTTTTATGTGCTGTGTTCATTCAAGATGTAGGCGATCATAGCCCTCCACATCTTCCTGTTCTTTTGTAGCTCTTAATAAGTTTTGTCTTGTTATTATTTTCCCAAACCATCTTCTACCATCCATGTGCTGAAGCTCCCCAAGTATGCTACGCAATGTTTTCCTCTTTTCCACTATTTTTCCTGTGAGTATCACGTTCTTCAAGCCATCCTTCTCAGAAATTTCAACTGCCCCTTCCTGATGTTAAGTATAATTTTCCTTTTTGTATCCATTTTCTGCAAAACCTCGTTGTTGCTCACATGTTTAGTCCATGGTATCCTCAACATCTTTCTGTAGAAAAGATTAGCTTATAAAACGCATTAAATTCGTATATATCACTCAGTGCGAATACTGAGTTTTGTTTTAACATATAGTATGCGTTTTATATGCTATCAATATGATACGTGTTTTATTTCGTTATAAACCGTTCATTGCACAATCGAGCGGAAAATATACATTGTTTATTTAACGCAGTAATGTCGTCGAAAAATTGAAAATTGTTCGTTATTTTCCTTTTCATAAAAGTATCAGCGTGCCTGTATATATGATTATACGTATACTGTGGAACTAGGAACAGATTTGATATAAATACGAAAGTAAATGTATGAGAAAACAGTCTAAACCGTTTGTCAAATCTCTTTTCCTCACTTCTGATCGCGTTTTGAATATTTAAATAAATGACACTCTAACACGTTCTACTTACGTTGCTCAAGATAACCAAATTATTAAATAGGTAAGATTCCGATGTTGATTTTGCAACAATTAACACCATCTTCCTAGACATATCTTTGCTGCTGATGCCAAGGAAGGAGAATTCACAATGAAGGAATCCCTTTTAAACATAAATCATGAATACAGCTTAGGTTCTATTCGATAGAGAAGTTAGAATGAAAAAAAAAGAAAGCATAATGCAATGTTTGAATAAATCTGAGTCTTAAGTGGAAATTGTTTCACGCTATTCGATAGGTAGAACTTCACAGGCGTAAAATAAACGATAACACGTATCGCTTCAAGATCTTTCTCTTTTCTTCTATGAGCCGATCATGTACACAAACAAGCCCGTTATGTAGATTATGTTCTGTTTTTCACTGCTCTGTTTTCATTTGGCTTTCCCTGTGTCCTGTGATTGTCAAATTTTCTAAGCGTTATTTTCTCAGTATGTTTGAATGCCTATATATGAAATCCTAATTCTATGCAGGATAGTCGCAGAGCGATCTTTTGGTCCAAAGCAAAGTGAGCACAGATACACGAATCCTAGACAGACATGCCATACCATACTTAAATAAGCCCATCGTTTTTATGGGTAGTTTGCTTACTAAGTCCTATTTCTCATATTATTAATGGTAATATTATCCGTTATCTTATAAGGAAAGATTCGGCACTCATTGACCGACCCGAAGAGTTACTTTCAGATAAAATTTATAAAATAATTCTATTAATATTTTTCAGGAAAATAGGTTACTATTGTTAGAACTCCTCAAGTGATGTGGTTTCTGTTATTTGGTACACGTCTAAGGTGATTCTGTAGCGCCATTGCACGAATTTACGAGAAGAATGTTCCTCGCTAAGATCTAGATGATTTATTTGATCGATGACATCTCTAAACATTGTTTCTGAGAAAGCAGTGGTATAGAGCTGATAGTTTAGATAAAGTAATTTCTAAGTGAATCAACCAATGAATTTAATAGTGAACTTTTCCCGGATTTTGGTTCATGGGCGTGTAAAGATCGTATTAAAAAGATTAAAAATTCTTGAGATTCGATGATTATTAGAAATAAACTTTTGATCTCTTTCGAATGATACATTCTTGGCGAGGTAAAAACAATGGCAGCAAAAAGGAAACTTATACTTAGAATCGTTGAGAGACAGTTGAAGTTTCTGGTACGCATAAGGAAATAAAAAGGAAAGAAGGTTAGAAAATTGAATACTCACAAACTAAATTGAATGCAAGATGGGCAGAGAGAAAACTCGATTAACCTATCAAACATACTTATGCAAAAGGAGAGTAGAACATAAAAAATATGCGGGGGTTATGTAGACAAATATTCCTAAGAGCTACAAAGGAGAGAAAGTTCGCCAAGTCTTGAAAGGATGCAGCACATAGAAATTGAGTTTTATTCTACTATATAGAGTTTTATTCTATTCTTAAACTATTATGATTCCCGGGCAGATAAATCTTAGCTAGGTAAATACTCCTCAAAAAAAAAAAAAATGTAACTCTACACTCTTCTACTTACGTTGCTCAAGATAACCAAATTATTAAATAGGTAAGATTCCGATGTTGATTTCGCAACAATTAACACCATCTTCCTAGACATATCTTTGCTGCTGATGCCAAGGAAGGAGAATTCACAATGAAGGAATCCCTTTTAAACATAAATCATGAATACAGCTTAGGTTCTATTCGATAGAGAAGTTAGAATGAAAAAAAAAGAAAGCATAATGCAATGTTTGAATAAATCTGAGTACAGAGGTAAAAATAAATACAATGCCTTTTAAAACTTACCCACGTTTGCATGATGATGAAGTATTTCATCATCATTGAACCTATCGCTGGACATAACGTCGGTTTCTAGGTGCAGGTTTGCTAAAATATTCTATTATCAAAGTAATGAAATCCGTTCTGAGTTTAACAATAAACTACAAGGTGGTCAGATAGTCTTGTCACCACGTAGCAAAAGGTAAGGAGAACAATAGAACAACTAATACGGTAGTACAAAGCACTGGATTTAGTTTATTTACTTTCAAATACGCTGTCACACATCAAGAAGCCTGTGTTTCAGAATACAGGAGCTCGTGTCAGCCATTTGAAATAGGAAATTATATAATGTAGGGGTGACAATACTTTCAGACCACACTGTACATCCGGCAGAATCGGGAGCGTGGAATCATTTCTTAATCACTGTTATTCCCAGGTTCATTCTGACTTGGGGTGGTAGAACCAGTTAGGGTTCCAGCTATGGGTAAATTGTAAAGCCCCAGAATGGAATCCAAACATAATGAAAGTATAAAAATACATTATTATAGTAGAAATACCAGAAATTTATATCCATAGTAAAAAATAATTACCTGAAATACATTGTTTTTAATGAAAAAAAAATATTTACAAGTAATATATTTTTATAAAATATTTACCAGCAATATATCTTCGAAAGACAAAAAATAATTACCAACAAAATATTTTTCTAAAATAAATTACTAATGCTCCCAAGAAAATTATATTTCGCCATTAAATGACTTTTGATATACCGGTAAACAAACAAACAAAACTTCTGCAAAATGCAAAACATAAAGAGGGGGGGATTTTTATAGAGATACATATTTAGGGACTACATAGTAGAGGAGGCTGTTGGGAACCATGTTCCCCTCCGCCTAAACAGACTCATGACAGAATCGAATGTCTTTACTACAGTTTGATTCTACTTATATTCTTAAACAACTGTGATCCCCGGCCAGACAAGACTTAGCTACGTAAATATCCCCATAAAAAATTTAATTCTACTCTCTAATGTGCATACTGATGCAAAAATAAATACAAATGCCATTTTAAACTGTTTGCATGGTAAAGAAGTATTTCATCATCAGCAAACCTATCGCTGGACTTAACATCGGCTTTCGGATGCAGGTATTCTTAAATATTCAATTATCCAAGTAATGACAAAGCCGAAAGTCGATTATCTAGAATAATCCATCTTAAAACTTATTTCCAACGTATTACAGCGCTATGCCTGTATTGCAATTCGTCCTTGTGTAAGCTGATTTGTATAAAATAATCTCCATAATAGAGCACTTGGGAGGAAAGCCCTCTTTAAGGTGAATATCTTGACTTTAGAATGGTCTGCTTAAACATGCTGCAAAGAGTGGGTTCTCATTCTGAAGCCCATCAAGAATTTACGTTGATGTGTGCAGAGATTCGGATTTTGTTTGTAAATAATTGCTTTTTTGTCGGACGACATATTCTGTGTAAACAGCAACAGCACACGTTGATTTCCCTCTATAATTTTGTTATCAAATTTCCACATGCCCAATCATTATCATTTCCTCTGTATTCGATACAAAGATAGAACCTTTGTGATCAAAAGAAGAGGCCAACGTGTTATGCCGTAACATTTGTGCGTGTAAAAGGATGAAGGATATATCATGAAATGGACCCACTTAGAACGTTTGCGATCATGGCTCTCAACTTCTTATCCGTTTAAGCACTAAGCAATGTTTGTCCATGACTATCGCATCCAGTCCTTTATTCTGCTATGCATTGGCACAAGATCTTCTCTTGCCTTGTTCTCCTGTCTTGTGTGATTCAATTTTGTCAAGCCATCTTTCTTCATTTCCTGTTCCAATTCAACAGACTATTTCTCATTCTAAGGATTATTCTCCGCTTTCTTCCTACTTTCATTGTAACGTCCTCATTGATTACATGTTCCGTCCACGGATTTCTTAGAATCTTTCTGTACAACCTGAATAGTCTTGCCTCAGATCTAATCTTCATCGGCTAGGAAATTGTCTAACAATTCACTGTCGTATCGGAGGACTGATATTACGCACTACTGATTTCTTACTAACGAAGTATCGCTGATAGCCCCACGTTAAAACAACCTTCGTAGAGTTTGCTATTTCAAATGAAGAGATAATATAGTAAAGTTGGAGAATTAAAATTAATAACATTATAATCAGTAAGCATAATTAATATTTAACATCAAAGCAGACTAATAAACAGTTTGCTGTTTGAAAGAATTTGAAATTTATTAACTAATGGAATAATCTAATCGAACCTCTCAAATGAAATATTTGAATTAGTAATTTAATATGAATAATTTTTCAACTTCTGTTAAAAAATAACCTTATATTATTTTTAATCATTATAATAGTGACTTAATGCTTCATAATATAGCTACACACACACACACACATACATACATATATATATATATATATATATATATATATATATATATATATATATATATATATATATGGGGTGGCTACTGTTTATTGAGCCCCCTTTTACATTAAATGTTACGAAAGTTGAAAGTGTAGTTTATTCATTCTCATCATACCTCGATATATATATATATATATATATATCGAGGTATGATGAGAATGAATATATATATATATATATATATATATATATATATATATATATATATATATATATAAATATATCGAGGTATGATGAGAATGATATATATATATATATATATATATATATATATATATATATATATATATATATATATATATATATATAAAATGAGCGGTGCCGAAAACTCTGAGTTACAATCGTAAGGTGCACTATATTATAGCTCCATTAGTATTCATCGAGCAACATTTTACGAGTACAAGCACTCAATGCGTGATATTTTCTATACCGGCTGTATCAAAAATATTTTTTACAAAATTTGGGGGCCGGTTCCTGACACCGAAACAAGGACAAAAGTCCATACACACATATGTCTGCCAATCCTTTGTTTACGGTAGATGGCGCTGTGTTGCCACTGAGACTAGATTACATTTGTCATTTGTGTATATTTGTAGCTAGCCTTTCTTAAACATTTAACATGTTTAGTAACTGGGAAGTGTTTCGCTTAACAATGGCAGGATATTCATATCGTGAGCAGCTAGATAAGATTTTTCCATGCGGCCGCGCGAATGGTAATGGACGCGGGGTTGTACGGCTGTATCAGACTGCGTTTCCAGAACAAAAGCAGCCGAGTCATCCAATCTTTTCTGATGTTTATCTTCGAGTTGCTGAGACAGTATCAGTGGCACATCAGGCTATGGACCGAGAAAGAACGAGATTCGCTCGTATGCCTGACGATGGAGAACACATTCTACAGGGTAAATATTAAAGTTAATAACTCAAAAATTTGCGGATGCGGATATATGGACTTTTGTCCTTGTTTTATTGTTAGAAACCCGCCCCCAATAGTCTGAAAAGTAATTTTGGTATAGCATATATATATATATATATATATATATATATATATAGTTGGCTCAAGCAGGAGGATCCGACAGCCAGATACCATACCAGCGCATATGAGTAATTCATCGAGTCAAGAAGAAAGCTTAACAGAAAGCACTGGACGGCCGTTTCAAACCAACTGTACCAACGGGCCTCGGTGACGAGGAGTTAACTAATTAGACTCGATATAGCGCCGCTCGATCACATATTCCGTAGTGGAACTCATCCGAGTTCCCCTATCGTGTCTAATTCATTGGTACAGTTGGTATGGCGTTTGCCTCCTATTGTATGTGTTCGGGTTTCTATTCTCGGTAGTGAGTGCGCACTGCTGATGAGTCCCAAATATAGGACGAAACGGCCTTCGAGTAATTATGATTATTTCAAATACTCATAAATATTTCTATCTGTAAATCCTTCCTTGAACCGGATTCTAATGCTCTGGACTTAGCAGCTTGGAGATAGTAGTCGTGGCTCGTGGGGGCGCAGTCTTATGTGTAAGAAAAACTCGGATGAGTTCCACCACGGAATATGTGACCGAGCGACGCTATATCAAGTCTTATTCTTTACCTCTTGGCTATCTAGGCATGTTGGTACAGCTGGTATGGCGTTTGCTTCCTATCGTAACTATTCGGGTTTCAATTCTTGTTAGTGGCTGCGTACTGTTGATGAGTCCCAAATATAGTACGAAGCAGCCGTCCAGTATTTTCTGTTGAAGTTTTCCCTAGGCTCGCTGAATTGCTTATTTTTTTATTTATATATATTTTTTTATATATATATATGTATATATATATATGTGTGTGTGTGTGTATATATATATATATATATATATATATATATATATATATATATATATATATATATATATATATATATATATATATATATATATATATATATATATAAAATGAACGAAGTCAAACAGTCTATTATATTCGGTTTACACTTCCTTTTTATAGATACAATTATTTAAGTAAATTCTCTGCTCAAAATAAACAGTATTAATTACCGGCCTGATTGAGTAATTTTGTAAAAATATGTGTTCTCCGACAGAAATCGAGCCTGTATCCTACACGGAAACGTCATTTAGCCTGAACTGCTATAGCATTTAGCTCCAGAGGAAGCGTCTCTTTAAGAAAGTAAAATTACAGATGGTAGGAAATTTGATTGTTTAAAAACAGTAATTTGACGTCGGTGAACAGACGCTTCCTCTGTAGCTAAATGGTACAGCACGTCACGCTAAATGACAGATCCGTCTATTGCTCAGGTTCGATTCTAGTCGTAGGAGACATGTTTTGTGCGAAGTCTTCAGGCCGGTAAATGTACTGTTCATTTTATATTATTATTATTTTTTTTTTTGTAAAACCCAAATACATGTTAACTATAAGCAAAACGAATTTTCTCTTAGAAATATCATAAAGAAATATACAACCCGAGTCGACCAGAAGAAGAAAAGTAAATTAATTATCTATAACAAAAAATTCAAAACAGCTAACAGTATCATTAAAAATAACAACATACCTGCAAACACAAAATTAGAAACCAAAGATGAAGCTTTAGAGAAAATGGAAACCAAAAACCTACATAAATATCAGAAAGAGAGAGTTGAAGTTATTAGGGTATAGAGTGCGGAAAAAGAACTTGGAAAATCTTATACCCACAAGACAGACTGAGGGACAGAGGAAAACAACGCATGGCTTATTTAGTTAGCTGGAGAAAATGGTTACCAGAACAAGGTTTAGGAGAAATAACAAGAAGATGATATTTATTAATCGCTACAAAAGACAGCAGGTTCGTGAGAGTTATGACTGCCTACGTCTTGAAAGTATACGACACAGAGAAAAAAGATTTTCTGTTTGTTGTTAAATCACTTCCTAAATGGGCACCACAAGGTGGTGTAATGGTTAGCAAGCTTGTCTGGCTAGAACAATTACGACTGAATATTGAGTTCGATTCTCACTGGCCTTGTGCCACATCTAAGCTACGCTTGGAAAATCAGTAGAACACTTCCCAGTTATTTAGATGTTTGTTATTGCTTTATTTTCTTGTCTCCAATTCCTAGTTCGCATATAGGGCTCCCTATTTTGTTAACCGCCATACATTCTGTCTTCTTACAATTGGTGTCTATTCATTTCTTCTCATTTTCTTTTACTACATTCTGTAGGAGTTCTTGAATTGTCTTGTCCATGTTTGCAATTAACACTGTGTCATCTGTATATCTTAAGTTCTTAAGATTGGGGCCGCGAATAACCAGTCCTTTTGAGAGTTTTATTTCTTTCAGGGTCGCCTCGTTGATGACGGGAGAAAATACATCGTTATTTTACGTCCTTTATATTTTCATGTATTTACTGAAATCATGTTCCAACCGTATGTTGGCGATTTGTTCCCAGTACGTGTTCTGGGCTATTTCTCAATCATTTATATTGAAGGAATTTCAATAAAGTGACACGTGTCTATATTAGCGACATCAGATTATAGCCTCATTTTAAACCAAATTTTCATTTTTTTTTTTTTTTGTTAACTGTTTTCTTTATTCCTCTAGAGAAATTAGAAATTAGGAAATTCGATTTAATTTTTTTTTCTCGAAAACGCAATGGAAAAAGTACACATCACAACAATAATCAAAATTAATTCCCAAGTAAAAGAAAATAACACCTAAAAATCAATTATTGAACGATATTTATTAATATAAAGTGTTTCTCTAAAACGAGAATACAAATAAAACAGCATTTATTATTAAACTTGAACACGTCTACAGACGATATAAATGCAGTGCAATTTTTCGGCAAATAAATGAGATTAATTTAAAAAGAAAAATATAATTAAATTGCGAGCAACAAAATTTCGTAAATGTTGTAACGATCTGCTGTTTGATAAATGAGCACATTCTATTTCGATTCATCGCTTGCTAATACATTATAAATTTACATAACAAGATAATTTTATAATCATATTTAGCACTAAGATAGATAAACAATTAACAAGAATTCATAAAAATAGATGTGAGCAACCTTATTGAACTGAACTTTGAGCTTTCATATAACAATTCATTAATACAGACTACAACCATTTTCCACGCACTTTGTGCAATAACTACACACACGCACACATACACACACATATATAGATAGATAGAGAGAAAGAGAGAGGGTAGGGGAGAAAGAGACAGAGAGAGAGAGAGAGACAGGTACAGTGGAGTAGTGGATTTGCAGCTCGGACTAAGGAATCGGAGAGGCGAGATCGAATTCCAGTTGAATCCATTATGTTCACTTCATACCTTGGGAAAGGTATTAATCCTCTTTTTCTCTCTCCAGCTATGGGTAAATAGCAGGACATACTGGGTTCTATAGCCTTGGATGGCAACTGTTCTAGGAGAATGACAACTCTGAATTCAAAACCTGTGGAGGGTTGTTTGGGGACCTTGTGGCACGTAGTGCACCAGGTGTCTGAATTCGGCCCATCAAAAAACGTGATTGATTCTGCACAAAAATAGCTGCCTTCTCAAGTGATGGTTAGTGAATAAATAATATTAGCTCTACTCTGTATTGAGCACTCTTTTAAGAATAGTGTTGTTGTTTATTGAATTTTATTCCGCCCAAACCAAACCCATACTTGTGAATATATATATATATATATATATATATATATATATATATATATATATATATATATATATGCGTGTGTGTGTGTGTGTGTTTGAAGAGGCACGGTAGAGTAATAAATGTAGCTTGGATTGAGAAATCGGAGAGCTGATTTCGAAATCTAGTCGAATCCGTTACATAAACTTTTCCGTTCGGAGAGGTAGTGATCCATCTCTTCCACTGCCCCGGCTATGGGAAAATAGACTGATAATCTTAGGTGACAAACAGTCTAAGAGAAGAACAAATCTGAACTTTTTTTTTTATTGAACAGAATAGTATCATCACGTGGAAACCGTCTTTGAGAAAAAAGATCAACATAATGCAATTCACTCCTCCAGAAATTTGGAAACGACGTGCTGTACTGCTTGGCATTCGAACCGGAACCTCCAATACAAACATTTCAGAGTGTTTGGGTGACAATCTGAGCAGGATTCGGAAAGAGTTGGATGAGTACGAAGGTACAACATCTCCTAAAAATCACTCTGATGATTCTGATAATAAAAGAACCGAATTTGTTTGTGAAGGTCTAAGACTCAACACGGAAATCTACACGAAATTCCTTTTAGGGGTAGTGCTACCCTGTGTTAAAAGGGTGACTTGTGGAAGAAGCTAAATCTGGCAACATGACTCTGCAACATGCCACACAAGCAGGAAAACGCATTCATAGCTGTCAGAAGATTTTTGCAACCAACCCTTATAACTGGCAATCTAACTCCCTCAACTGCAACCCCCCCTCGATTATTATGTGTGGGGTGCATTTGAACGAGAAACCAACAAAACTTCTTGCAGCACCAAAGATGAACTGAAGGCAGGGATTATGGAAGCATTCACCAAATTAAACAAGGAGACGGCCCAGAAGAGTTCCAGGAGATTCCGAAGTCGTATTGAGGACGTGGTTAAAGCCAATGAAGATTTTATTGAAGATATTTACTCTTCAGTGTTTCGAGATATTTCTGTGTAAGTTTGTTAAATATATCAGTTAAAATGAGACGTCAATGTTATTTTCATTTTTGCGTAATTTCGACGACAATTTATCCATCGTACTATTTATATATATATATATATATATGTGTGTGTGTGTGTGTGTGTGTGTGTGTGTGATTGAATTAGCATATTCCTAGTGCAATATTAGCTATTCATGAGTATTTTATGCATAGTTTGAGTTTCAATCTTATATTTTATTAAATCGCACAAGATACTTTATGGATTTTTTATCATGTAAAAAAAAACATTTGTTTGTCTAAATGCAAAATACTTTTTGTAATGACTTTTATTAATTCTACAAATGACCCCAAATCGCCATAGACTGACTCTGTCATTACACCCACGCACGCGAACATGAACAGAGATATTGAACAATAAACGGGAAAAAGTTACAAATATTTTGCTTGTATTTGCTTCTAAATCGTTGAGACAAAAATGATTGTTTTTATTAATATTAAATATATCCAAATCTGCCTGTCCTCAGTTGAATGTATTTCTTTGTCTCATTCTTTCTTTTCTCTTTATGTGCCATTTCCTTTCAGGACTCCACCTCCCTCAATCTCTGGCAGCTCTCAATAAGTCCCTTCCCTTTGCTTCCTCCCCTAGACCACGTTCTGTTATCCACTTGCTTAAACCCGCCAGATATATCACGCGCCGCTTTCCTCTTGTCTCTCTTTCCCCCTGTTCGACCCGTGAGTATCAGACTCTCAAGGCCCTCCTTCCTCATAATGTGTCCCAGAAACTTCGGTTGCCTCTTCCTGATGTTAAGTATGAGCCTCCTCCTTATTTGCAACCTCTCGAAGACCTCCGCGTTGCTCACACGTCGGTCCATGATATCCTTAACATGCACATCTCCGTCGCCTTGAGTCTCTTCATCTTTCGTCCAACTTTCGCTGCCGTAAAGGACCGATATCATTTAACATCTCAGTATTCTTTTCTTTGTCACCAAAGAAATCCTCCTGTCTCGCAATATTCTGTCCAGCTTCTGGAATGTGTCCTTTGCCATCCCAATACGTCTACGTGTCTCAGTGTCGTACTTACCGTCCTCTGTTAAGACGCTTCCCAGATATTTAAACTTCCGCGTCTGCTTGATTCTAGTGTTCTCGACCTGCAAATCGCATTTCGGGCTCATCCTTTTACTGATGACCACGCATTCTGTCTTCTTGTAGTTCATGCTTAGCCCCTTCTTCTCACTCACCGTCGCTATCTATCTGTAGAAGATTTTGTAATTTCATTACCGTATCTGCTATCAGTCATTACATATCCGAAGATATGCAAGCATTTAATAAGCGCTTGTATGAACTCTTCTCCATAAGTTGTTAAACATATTCGGGCATAACATTTTATTTACTTTTAACTTTACATAGATTTATTTGTTTGTTAGTTTTTTTTATTTTTTTCGGGGGTCTATCGATCACCTTATTTCAAAGAAAATAATAATTTACATATCAGACATTGTTGAGTTAATTAAGAAAATTTTCATCAACATAAGAGGAATATCGGCATTCACAAACGCCAACAGGTTTATCCCTATCTAAAGAAAGCACAAAAAACACGTTTTTCTGAATGTCGCTGGTATCCATTGTAGGTTCATTATATATGTAAGTGATGTGAAGGCTGCGATTTGCATCTGAAAGTTTTCTATTCATCCTCCAGTTGTTCCACTCCTAATAGAATTATGTTGGTTCGATTTCATTAGAAAGGTTTCAATAATTCCTTCATGGAACACAGAATGCAATGTCTTGAGATATAAATTTACATTTTTTGCTTTTGCATGCAAATGATGCAGGCTTCAATACACGACGAAAGATGTAGTCATTGAATGAAGCTAATATAAGATTTAGTCTTTAAAAATCCTATCCCGATAATTATTATTTTCTGAGAAAATTTACTGAAAACTTTTGAAATAGCCTAAAAACACACTACAATATCTATCTATCTATCTACCTATATATATATATATATATATATATATATATATATATATATATATATATATATATATATATATATATAAAGAAAGAAACACTGAGAGAGAGAGGGGAGACAAAATAAATAGGGTTGTAGATATCAGTATATCTATATCTTTTCTCTCTCCCCTCTCTCTACACACACACACATACATATATATATATATATATATATATATATATATATATATATATATATATATATATATATATATATTCACAGATGGAGTATATCTGTAGAAGAGATGAAATGAATGAAGAAAAGACAATAGAAAAACTATAATTAGTTTAGCCGACACGTTTCGTCATTCCACGTATTTTTTCAAGGCAAATGTGATGCTTTTATTTTGCAACAAGTATATATTTGGCACCTGTTCAAAATGTAAATTTTAAGAACTCTCGTAAATATTCAGCAAGTTAACTTAAATGATTTAGTTGTTAGATCCTAGATTGCCTCATATAGAAAAAGTAAAGGATTTTTTTACATTTAAAGACGCTCAATAATAAGTTAACTGAATTGTCTAGGCATTTAGAGCTTAGAATACGTCATTTAGTATACTCGAAAAAGATAAAAACGAAAAAAAAAATGAAAAAGTTTCTTGGATTGAAATATTAGATGATTATTTGTATTATACATCTGGAAACGTTAAAATGATGAATTCAGCCATTTTCCTTTGATATTTCAACATATTTATTGTGTATGTTGGCTTGGGAAAGCAGTAATTCCTTCAGGAAATGTGAGATTGGGAAAAAAAGGTGCACAGATTGATATTTTGATAATATTCGATGACAGCACTCTCGAGGATTTTTCTTCTGTCTAAATTAATATTTCTTTCTCTTTTGATGAGTGTGGTATTGTTTTAGATCAAAATTGTGGTCGTAATTATTTCTGTCTACAAATAGTGCATTTGGTAAATGTTGAAGCTTGGATAAGCATGGAATAATAATAATACAACACAAAATGTACGTAAACAAAATGTATTGAAACAAGGAAAAGGTACACAATATTTACAGTTAGTTTTGGTATATTCTTGGGAAGACTGTTCCTGTAGAATGGGTTGACTTAATCGCAGTCGGGCAGAGTCTCTCGATTGGATCTCTTCTTACTTCTTCCCTCGTCTTCCCGGTACCAACCCATATTTATATGGTCGGTACTCCACTATGTAAATTAGGTGGATCGTACCACAACAGTAAATTATTATTTTGTGTTCATAGACCCCTTTTTTAAATCTCTTCTTGTTTTGACAATGCATTGTGAAGAACAGTCTAGGCAACTTATTTTATATATGCCTGCTCCCAAACTATTATTGATATGGGTTTTTTTTAGTAGCACGTTAAAATTCATTTAGTTGAGGCACAAGGAAAAAAGATAACCAGAACAGTTACCATGAAAATAGTTGTTGAAAATACTGAGGGTCTTCACCTCAGGTTGGTGAGAAAGTGACTGAAGTCGACATGCCAGGTCAGGATCGATTACATTACAGACCCTTATTTGAATTTTAGCGCAGAAATCAAGATACACAGCAAGACAACCAGACTAGATGTGGCGAGGTATTCAAAATAACCCATCACTATAAACTCATGCCAAACTTAGAAAATAATATTATATTTGATATTTCCTTTCTCAAGAAATATACACATGTCAAAACTTCGTGCTCGTATATTTGATATCAGACTTAATTTCTTTTTGTATATGTGTTTATAATGAAGCCGGTTGTATCACTTCTCTGAGCTGTCAGAAGTGAGCATCAGATGCTCGTGGGCGTCCGTAATGTACAGACCCTGAACAATAAATATAAGCAGAAAGACCATTTAATGACAATTCACTTTCTTATTCCTTCTCAGACCTTTGCCGAGAGATCTGTTGTCGAGTTACAATATCTTATTTATTTATTTTTTATGACTTTTGCATACATTCGTTCCGTATCTTGTGTCATGTTTCGTATTGTGTTTTCTGGATTTTTTTTCTTTTTGTTTTTTGGCCTGTTGGCAATAATATTTTTCCTACTTATTCAACACAGCATTCTCTTCGTTCTTGCGTGAACTTTCCACTCACTGTCGGCGGTAATATATTCTGATGTCTCTGCTGGTTAGAATTGTGCTTAAAAGAGGTCAGTGGTACTAACCTTCTTGCCGCTGACATCTGTTTGAAATGAGTAAAAGCGAAAAGATAAACGTTGAAAAGCCAAGTGAAATATAAACGGAAAGAAACGATGAAAGGCATGAAGAGGAAAGGCTTATAAATTCTATAGAAAAGAGAAGAATATGTGTACAAGCAACAAGGCAAAAAATAATGTATTTTTAATTAACTAGAACTTGATAAAAACAAAGAAAAATAAACATATCTTTTAACATTTGAAAGAAACATGTCAAGAAAAAATATTTCGTGTGAATTAAAAAGTAGGCGAATGTAAAAAAGATCATCTTTCTTTATAAAATAGAGTAAAGATAATATAATACATTAATAAGAAAACATTATGGAGAAACGAAACTGTGTCTATCCATAATCAAGCAGGACGCCTACAGTAGAGAAATTCTCGTTTAGTCGGCCTGGTTGCCAGCATTCAGTGTATATAAATTATAACATTTATAAAGGATAACATACGAAGATGGCAATGTAAGTCAAAATGATGATTATTTTTTTTATACATCTGCGACATGGCGTTCTTTACTAAAGGCCAAGTCATAGTGCAACTCATGGTGGTAAGTGGAGGCTTATGTGAAATCTCGTCATTCCACTGTGAGTAAAGATTTTAGTTTCGGTTTCGATTTGCGTTAGTTTATTGCTGTAATTTGTTTTTAGAACATTTTGTTTTATACATCTGGAATAATATTTTATTTACTTGAAGTCAGTATGAGATTGATTTATTTTATTCCCTTCGAACTTGCTATATTTCATTGCAAAAAAAAACATTTTGTGCGAAGTTCTCTAAAAATGTAATTTAGAAAACTTGGTCTTGTTACTTGGAAGTTAATATATTTTTTACTTAAACTTTATATTTTTCTCTATGAAATTTCTTTCACAAAGCATTTATTCTAATCATCACGTTTATTTATTTTAGAATAGTTAGGCTTCAAAAATTGAATGAAGTTTGTTGAATTTTTACCAAGTTTCTTATAACGAAATGTATCATTTTAATTTTACTTGTTTTAAAGACATACTTAATCCGATTTTTTGTCGTCGTTCTTATCACAAATTCTATAAAGTCTCTCCCAAGAAAGTTAATAATGTTTTGCTATATTTGTTTTTAACTGACTTTTCTTCCCAATTTTTTTTTCTTTTTTTTTTAACTCTGCAAAGTATATTTTAAAATGATATTATTTATTATATGATGTTGATTAAATATATTTCTCTGTGATATTGTTATTCCTAACAACAAATATACTAAGGATAAAACTTATTTTTTATGATTAGTTTGCATTTTTCTTTCTAAGAAGAATATCTTTTCAGAGTGTATGCTCAGTTTTGGTTTTGTTTAACATTTAGCTACACAGATAATACTACAAAATTAATGAAAAATAATTTAAGAACGTTGTTATGTAAATTTAACTCCATAATTAATCCACTAAACTTAATCCGATGTATTATGATATTGTAAACGAGGTGTAGAAAACGTTAATACTAATCCTGGTTCAATACCACGCATTTTAAACATTCAATTGTTTCTACTACACTTCTTCTATATTCGTAAAAAGTGTATTTATGACAAAGTAAGTCAGAAAAAATATCAGTCATGTGCCATACGATCGTGAGTCGTTCGATACACGACTGGCAGATTTTTTTCCCGCAGTAGGTTCTTCTGCGGTAGAACTGTTGCCAACCAAGGCTATAGAACCCAGTCTGTTCTGCTATTTACCCATAGTTTGGCGGGGGAGGAGGAGAAGATTTATACCTTTCCCCAAGGGTACTAGCAAATATGTAATGGATTCGACTTAGAATTCGAACTCGGCTCTCTGATTTCTCAATCCGAGTCGCTAGCCATGACTTCGTCGTACCTTCTCAATAGCAATTGTTATTTTATTTCTAAACACTAAAATAAACAAACTATAAGAAGGTAGTTTCATGTTTGTTTCATATTTTTGTTCCCCAAACGTATAGTTCCGATATCATTTTTTTTTCAATAATGTTTTGGTGTGGATAATTAATACAAAAATTAAAATGCCTATAACATTTCACTCAGCATTGCTAATGAGGTAACAAGTGATGGATCCGAAGATCCATCAAATTATATATTAATTGAAGTAAGACCTTTGTAATATATATATATATATATATATATATATATATATATATATATATATATATATATATATATAATCATTATTATTATTAATAATAATAATAATAGAAATCTTATAAGTATAATAAACTATACTCGCTTGGAAAACCTTCGGTGTGTTGATTTGCGAATAAACAAGCCAATACCAAAAGGAAAAAAGGTATAAAAAAAAGAAAGAACCAAGAACATGTACGTTAACCGAAAATAATCGTCCAGCATAAAGTGCAAGGCACAAAGAAAAATAATCGTCCAGCATAAAGTGCAAGGCACAAAGAAAAAAACCCCGATGCGAGTACCCAGCCTTCTCTGACGATCCGCTTATGTGAAACCTTGGTAGGTTTGCCTGGTTCTGTAGGTTTAAATATATATATATATATATATATATATATATATATATATATATATATACCAAGATAAAAAAAAATTAAATTTTCGTGCCAAATTAACAATGATTTTTTCTTCTTTGTATTTTTTAAGCCGACTACATCATCGAACAACCAAAAACCCAAATCGAAATTAAAAATATTTGTTCCCAGTTTTGAGATTATATTTGAGACAGACTACCAGTTTTGGCTGTGTGTTGCAATATTATTTGGCCTCTATAAAGAACGCCATTATCTCCGATCATGTTTGAATTTCTCAAGAAAATCTATAAATATTAGAATTGTAATGGCATGGGTAACACTATAAAAAAAAGAAATGAATACGCCCTGAAAATCAAAAATGAAAAAAAAATGCTTTAAAGTGCGATTCTTTAGGTCAACAGTAGAAACAGTCTTCTTGTATATGTCAGAAAATTGGACATTAACCAAATCATTGCCAAAAATGATTAATGTATGTACTTACGAGACTACACAGTGCAGCGCTAAATGTCAGCTGTAAATAACATATGTCTATTGAAGAACTATATGGTAACTTAGCATATTTTACCGATAAAATCTTTTAAAGGCGAGTAGGTTTAGTGGTCATTTCTGGAGAACTAAACTAGAAGTTGCGTATCAGTCGAAATTATGGAAAAAAGTTTCAGAGGTAGAGTCGGAAGAACCATCGATCAGTTTATAGATGTCCCCGCAACCGGAAAGATGTAATGACTAGAGAAATAGTTGGAAAGTAGTGGACAAAAATGTTTGCTTGAGAACGTTCAGCTGATGATGGCGGAGATGATGATAATAATGGTGTACCTTGCTCTTGTGATTTCATGTCAAAGTTTATTAAAGAATTATGAAACCCAGTTGTATAAATTGATGAGTTAATTCTTCACGATGGTAACCTTGTATCAGAACCTAGTATATCGAACCTGTCTGCCCCATGACTTACTGGTGCATTCCTTGCTAACAGTGTTTAGAATCAAATGAATTGTCATGATTTTGAACGAGGAACAAAAATAAATCGTTAAAAACAAATAGTTTTAGATTGCTCTGTGGTATCCTTCTTCATATATGGCACTGAACGGTGGACAATTTCCCTAAGGATGAGGAAAAAACTAGAAGTAGGGGATATGTGGTTCTACAGAAAGATACTGGAAATTCCATGAATGGATCTAGTAAGCAAGAAGAAGGTCTTAAAGAAAATGACAACAGGAAGAATATTTATACTGAATAT
>CAHIKZ030004263.1:1027500-1040000 GCA_903632075.3 Acanthosepion pharaonis
TAATGTTGGAAATATCCTTCTCTGTGATTTTAATTGGAGACACCGCCTGAATTTAAACTCTTGTATTCTTACCGTGAAGATAACCATTATACTTCCCAAGTCTGTTTTTCTGTCCATTTCCCTTTTTTATCATTTCACCCCAGCAAGGTGATAAAGCTACTAAGACACCATTTGGCTACTGTGGTTGAAAGCTATCACTATGAATTTAAATAAATACTGAAAATTATTAACTGGTTGAATTTAAGCATTAGAGAATTTACATTGTTACACTCGTGTACCAAATATATTTGAGGGCAAGTTTAATTTATTTTACAATCACCTCGCCGAAAATACACTAAGGAAGATATAAATTCATGTCTTCCCCTCCAAGCTGTGGTATTAACAGTAGGACTTGGACGAGTAACATCATTGTCATCTCTCTCAAGAAATGCTTAAGTTAATATAAATTCATAAAAATTATTATTCTTACAATCCAAAATATGTTCCGGCTGTAAATAAACTAGAATGGGTTGATAATCTGTAAAAAAAACAAATCATTCACTCAATCAATTAAATTAGTTCCTTTAATTTCCTTAACTGAATAGATACTTTTTAGTAAGACACGACTTTTAATTTTTAAATAATTTTCTCCGTAACACGATTATTTTCTTCTTTGTTTATTAAGTTTATATAAAAGTTCCCTATGAAAAATTCATTTGAGCCAGCTGATGAAATATAAATAATTTAATTAAAATCCCAACAGAATGACATTTAGAAATGACACTTGTATTTGAGATGAGCATTTAATATTATATACAAAATTATTTCCGTAAACTTATTAAAAAAATTAATAAAACAACAGCAACAATAACAAAACTATAATAATAAAAATAATTTGGAGCCCTAGGACTGGTTGGAAAAGATTGCAGTAGACTAATTGAAGGGATTCCTGGAAGTCCATGCCTCAAGGAGATACAAAAAATTGTTTTGACAAGTACAGTCCACACCTTACGAAGGGCTTTATCTATGTAATTTATTTATTTATTTTTTTATTTTATTTTTTGTCAGTG
Source organism: Acanthosepion pharaonis (assembly GCA_903632075.3). Lineage (NCBI taxonomy): Eukaryota > Metazoa > Mollusca > Cephalopoda > Sepiida > Sepiidae > Acanthosepion > Acanthosepion pharaonis. Next base: position 1,028,550 of record CAHIKZ030004263.1, read on the forward strand.
GAAAGTGTCATTACGCTATTTCTAACCTTAGGTCCCTGGGCGGGACCCGGAAAGAAATGTGTAAACGCCAGAAATCAAAGAAAATAATAATAATAATAATAATAATAATAATAATAATAATACCATCATTAAACAAAGCCAAGAAATACGAAACTCCTTTGATGTAACAGATAATAAGTATCATAATTCTCCCACCGCAAAGATAATTACTGTTTAATAGCGGAAGCAGCTTATACGAAAACTCTGGAACAAAAATATAAATCTAAACACTTGTATGCAAAGTACGCAAAGCGTGTGAGCCAGACAGCAATGTTCGCCAACCGATTAGAAGCAGTATTCTTAATGGAAGGCAAAAGGCCTCATTATGGCAGTACCAGACCAATATCTTCCTACTAATGCCCGCAAAGCTAAAATCAACAAAGATGGCTACAAATCCTTTCTTTCGCTTATGCCACAAATTTGATGAAACTGTTGACTACATAGTATCAAGGAGCCCTGTTCTTGCTGTGAAAGAATACATTATTAGACATGACAGGTTAGGGAAATATATTGATTGGCATGTCTGTTTTAACTATGTTATTGAAGTCCCGGATACATGGCAGAAACACCACCAGAATGATATCACAAATGATGATGGTGTCATAATACTGCGGAGTTTTATAATCCTGGCAGGAGACCAAACATAGTCATAAAAGATTTCAAAAAAGGAACCTGCCAACTGATCGATATGACTTGCAAGGGCACTTGGGCGTGGTGTAATGGTTAACAAGCTTCTCTCGCTAAAACGGTTACGACTGAATAGTGAGATCGATCCTCACTGGGTGCCCCATGCATTCGGCCTTATGCCACATCTGAGCTACACTTGGAAAATTGCTATAAGGACCTGCAAATCGAAGTAACAGAAATGTTGAGACGGAAATCTACAAATATCCATGTTGTGATAGGGGCATTGCTTATAATAACGAAGGGTAATCCCGTGAGTAAATTTCCTGGGCACATCATCATCTTAGAGCTATAAAATATTACTTTGTGTGGAACTGCATAGATCATCCATAAAAGCCTCTTCATCTAAACATGTCATTTTCATTCATAGACCCCGAAGTAGACCTGGTAATTAAGCAATTGAATTTATACCTCGCAAGATTATATCATACGTGATAATAATTTGTAATGACCGTTAAAATTTCCCAATTTTCTTATTTGAATTTTGTGATTAATTTTAATTATTAAGTTAATGACTGCAAAGATCCATGCGAGGCCCACGGCTATAAAATAGCCATGAACGTTCCCCTGTTACTTTGTTAAATAGTTGAGAATAACAACCTCAATGAAATCTTAAAATATCAAACATAAATATGAATGAAGGCAATTATTTAATAGTTAGACATTTGTATTTGGGAGGAATGAGCATTGACAATTAAATGTAAGATCTGTGCGAGCTAATTTTTCTCTCCACAATCTATCTTACATCTTTATAAGTCAACCCTTCGTCAATGATTAGAATATTGCTGCCACATATAGTCCGATGTCCCTGCTGTTTACCTTTAGATCCTTGATAAAATCCAAAGAAGAATCAGTTATATTATTAGTCCTGATCTGGCGAATCGGCTTCAGGCATTTCCCACCGCTGGTAATTTGCTTCTCTGTGTCTTTTTTTATAAATATTTTCTAGGTAATTTTCGGGTGAGCTCTTCACTAAGGTACCTAGACTCTTTGAATTTAAGTGCGGTAATTGATTGGCGTCGAGATATCAACTTACAATTGATCAGGCTAGATGTAACCGTAAATTCTATGCTAACAGTTTATTTTCTCGCACTCCTCGCTTGTGGAACTCCCTTCCAGCTCCATGCTTTCCAGCAACTTTAATCTGCAAAAATTTAAATGCAATGTCTATCGCTATCTACTGTCCTCCTGATTACACTTCCCACTTCATGCTCATTATTAATGTTTCTGTTCATAATTTTTGCAACTCCTTGTATCTTAGTGGCATTGTTGCCTTGCATTGTGTGATACCCATTTAAAAAAATGCAGTAAGATATTCGCTTACATCATTATTACAGTAAAGAGTAGACTCCTCGTTAAAATCTTCACTTTTATCAACTTCCACCAGATTTTACTAAAATAACAATAAATATGAAACAAAAGTTTTTTTTTTTTTTATTTACTGTCAAACACATCGTCGTTTTCGAAAATCCATTCAATCAAATAGAAATTACTAGGTTGTGTTATAAAAAAATATCTGTTTTTGATTGTTAACTTTATCCTTCAAAAAAAAAAAGATAAAATAAATATCTGTCTGTATTTCTGAGATGAGGTGTTGTAATTATTTACACTATTTACATCGTTCCCTCTTCATCTTTATTGATATATTTAAAAAAGTTTCGACCGTTGTATGCTCTGACGCTCGGCAGGTGATATAAGCTGAAATTTCGAACTAATCCTTTTATTTAGTCCACGGAGGTCGAGTGTTCTAATTCTATAGTTATTTTATATATCTCAGTATCAGTTAATTCCATTTAGTGTTACTAAAGGAACTACCTGACACACACACACACACACACACACACACACACACACACACACACATATATATATATATATATATATATATATATATATATATATATATATATATGCAATATCTGTTATTTCCCTAAATAAGGACTAAATAAAGGGTTCGGTTTGAAATTCCAGTGTATATCACATGAAGAACACCGAAACGTCGTGAATCTGATAACAAAGATGAGGACAACATTCCGAACGTTGTAAATTTTGTAAATAAATTGTAACAAAAACTAAACTACTACTACTCTCCATTAACCACCATAGAGATCCTTCCTTGCCCCCCATTAAAATGTCTGATAGTCAACTTCCTGAGAGCAACTCCCTGCGCCTGCTTGGTCTCACGCTGACTGCTGACCTGAGATGGAACAAATACATTGAGGCAATTGCTTCTTCCACCGCGAGGAAAGTTGGCTCTCTGTGCCGCGCCAGGAAATTTTTCTCCCCTGAATCGATACTTCAAATATACAAAACAACCATTCGCCCTTGCATGGAGTATTGCTGCCATATATGGGCTGGGGCACCTTCTGCTTACCTAGGAGTTCTTGACAAGATCCAGAGACGGATATGTAATCTAATTGGCCCTGATCTAGCGTCTCGTCTGCAGTCACTCTCTCACAGACGTGCCGTCGCCTCTCTCTGTTTTTCTACAAATACTTCCATGGTAACTGCTCTGACGAGCTGCTTTCTCTGGTTCCCAGACTCCATGAATTCAAGCGCCCTACGAGGTTGGCATCCCGCTCCCACCTTTACACCGTAGAAACTTTCAAATGTAGCCGTCTCTTCTACTCCAGTAGCTTCATACCTTGCACCTCTCGCCAGTGGAACACCCTCCCCAATTACTGTTTCCCTGAAAGCTATAATCTCCAACTATTCAAATGTAATGTCAATCGACATCTCCAGTTACCTTGATCTACCCACTATCCTTCTCCTCATCCTTTCTCCTATCACTCCTATCTGCCCTCGCTCCAAATCTTCCGCACCCCCTGCATCCTCGTGGCTTCACGCCTTGCTTGGGGCGTAATGCTTAAAAAAAAAATATTCACAATTGATTCTCAAAATATGTTATCACTTCACAGCTCTTCGATACTTTACGAGTCAAATTCTGTAGGTTTTGATGTGAAAAAATATTGACTAATTCTTGAAACTGGTTTTCTCAATGAAAAGATTTTGAAACGATCACAAAAAAATAATAATCTGTCGATGCAGTTTCAGGTGAATATGGTCGGTGAAGGGAATAGACCTACCAACTTCAAAAATTATTTCCTGTTTTATTTTTGCTAGAAGCATCCTTGCACTGCCATAGAGAAGAAAACATTTTTTTTTGTTTTATTTTTGTTTTGTTTTTTTATTGAAGTGTGCAGGGAACGTTTCAATAAAACTAGGACAGATTGCAGCCGCTAGGCATATAAATGTGCATTTAGATTTTCGCTGCTTTTTAAGAACTTTAAGTGAATCCCGACGATCCCCGCTATACGCTCAAAATTCTTCAACGGAGCTCAGGTTCTGTACTCAATTTATCTTTGTCAATCCACTGCCTTCAGCGTTGAATATTGTTGTATATGACCCGTTTGTCATCAGCTGTTATGACATATTTATGGTATAGTTACTTAGAATGATATATTCATCAACGCAATTGGTTCCCCAAAAAGGTAATGACTAATGACTCAAATTAATCTTCTAAGAGTGATGTCCCTTTAGGTTGATTATGTTTCTTCATAAATGCTTGTCTTTTGTATCTCCGAGTAAGGTTTGTCTTTTTGCTATCTCGCCTAATTCCTGTTCTGCTAATCCTTTACACAAGCTCGTAATTTCTCGAAAATAATACGCACACCAGCAAATGATCTAAAAATCAAGAAATATATCTATCTCTATGTATAATACGCAACTATAAATTTTGTAAAAAAATAATGACGAAGAAATTTTGTCGACTTTGACATTAAGAATAAAATCGAAACTAAGCGGCTACTATAATGTTGAAAATTACCCTGCGGTTTTCCCGATAAATGTAACATTTTATTTTACCGCCAAAAATGTGGTCAAAACGTATTAATTATATTGCAAATTTTAAGCAAAAAGTAATAGAATTAACAGAAAGAATAGGAAACAAAGCTGCAGCTAGAGTTGAATGAGGCTAACATACGTTTATGGAGAAAATAAAAATGAACTAAAAAAGTGTAAATGAAGTGCAAAAGCTATAGATAGACGAAGAAAAGCTCAATATTCAGATATGGAACAAAATTTAGCTGAAGTTGTGAAGGAAAGACGATCAAGTGGATGCTCCATAAGTACTGTAGAAATAAAGATAGAGGCAAACAAACTTACGAAAACTATGTATCCTTGAAACACATTTTAAAGCTTCAGCAATCTGGTGTTTTCTTTTTATGGAGAGGTTATTAGGAAAGGAACATCTATAGCCCAGGGTTTGGCTGATGAATACGCAGATAAGTTTTTGTATTTTCAGCGTTTTGTTATTCAGCTAAGAAAAAAGCACAACTATACTTTAGGCTCTATTGGAAATGCTGACCAAATATCCTTGACTTTTATTGGAACGAATTTCGTTCCAATAAAAACAACTAGAAATGAGAAGAATAGGTTTATAGTCATGCTTGGTGTTCATGGTGATGGGGAAATCATGCCCCTCCCCTTACGTAATTTTTAATTTTTTTTAATTTTTAAACGGAAAACTCTGCTTAAAAACGTTAGAAATTGGCTTTTTTATAGATTTTTTAACAAAATTTTTCCCCAAGTAAAAAATGCGGTTACTAATTAACATAAATGTATTGACAAAAATCTTACAATTATTATTGTTGGATTTAAAATGAAAATTGGAATAATATCTTTCTTATTTTAAGTGTGTATTTATTATTATAAATCAATAACGAAATAATGTTTTCGTGTAAACCTGTTTATAATACGCACCCCTACGACCACCTGTAATTTACAGGAAAAAATGGATATTATTATCGAAAAATGACGGTAATCACTGCTTTCCTCTGTTTCTTTTTTCCTTCAATATATCATGTGAGAAACACATTCTCCAAGCCTTCTTTCCTTACGATGACCCCATTCTCTTTTTAAGTATAAGTGAAAGACTTCCTTAGATACAAATGTTTATGACATTTTTAAAGTTTGTTCCCCACTATCAGTGACGACAACGAATTTCGCAGTGGCTTTGTATTTATTTTCGACTTAGAAAGAAATTAATTCGTTTGGAAATCTGAAAGCATATGGCACTGAAATAAGTATGAAAATACAAACATGTAAAATTACTGAGTCATGGAAATCTACCGACAGAATTCGGTGGACAAACGTTTTAGTTTGAATAATTTCTTCTTTGCACTAGACTTCACCTAGAATCACTCATGGTGGGGGTTCTTATTTAGGTTATGCTTCAATTTTATGAGTAACACAAGAGTTTAATTAAACAGAAACAAGAAAAAATAGTTTCCCGTCACTTTCTTTTTAATGTCGTTTAAGATAACATTTTACTATTTTTTTTTCAAAGCAAATCGTGTTAATTACAAAACCAGAAATTCTAGTAATTAATGCAGTTGGTTTGGGGCTTCATTAAATCGACTGACAGAAATAATAATAATAATAATAATAATAATAATAATAATAATAATATTAATAATAATAATAAACAAAAATGATTGACGTAACTCTTTCAATATTTTCAAGTAGTTAAAAGAAGAGCGCGATTTAAGAAAAGTTACAGAAAAGAACACAGTATTAGATAATGTTAAATAATATTTCAACAGTATTTCTGCCTTCTTCTAATTATATTTAAACATTTTTTTCAAGTATAAAATATATAAATCTACAAAAATTATAAGTTTTTCTACCCTAAATCCTGGCGGCGTTTCATTGATTTTGAGGTGTTGATTACCAGAAGAACTGGTTTTTTTTTGTTGTTTTTATCATTACAAGACATGCAAAGTTTGTACAAAGACTTATAATTTTTGTAGATTTATATATATATATATATATATATATATATATATATATATATATATATATATATATATATTTACTTGAAAAAATTGCTTAAATAAAACTAGAAGATAAATATTCGGTTGAAAAGTAAAAGGAAGAGTACGAGTGAACAAATTAAAAAGATACAAAATTGACAAAAATTTACCATTTCACTGAAGTCGATGTTAAACACATTACCGTGTTATCAACCTCTTTATCTTCATTTTCTTTCTTCTTTTTTTCTTTCTTTTCTGTAAAAACAAACGAACCCTTTGATAAAGAGCTTCTTCCGTCTATCTATCAACCAGAAATGATTCCTTGTTTATTTAAGGTAATGGTATAGCAGAATGTACACGCTAACTACTTCACTAAATAACGAAGGGATAATAATAATAATAATAATAATAATAATAATAATAATAATAATAATAATTGACTATTGAATATCGAGATGAATTAAAAAAAATAATAATGATTAAGTAGTGAATACCGAGTTGAATTAAAAAAAAAAAAGAAGAATATCAGCCATAAACACCTTGTCTGTTCCCGTGGTGCAATACAGTTTCAATATCCTTAACTGGATCGCAGCTGACATTAAGCCAATAGACGCCAAAACGACAAAGCTTCTCACTTGTCACCGCATGCATCATCCCAAGTCTGATGTTGAACGTCTGTATATGCCCAGATCCGAAGTAGGCAGAAGATTAGTTCAACTAGAACTGTTTTACAAGACTACAGCAATCGGCCTTCAAAGATACCTGGAAACGACAGAATAATCGATGATGATTTATGTCAAATAACAAGAAAAAAGTAAGAAACCTTATTCAATAATAAAGGAAGCCAACAAGTTCAAAATGGAGTTTCAATTGAGTGAAGAAAAACAAGTAAAATATAATTCAATTAATGAAGCTTCAAAAACCTTAAAAAAGGGAAGCAAAGGCAAATGTAATCGACCAGATACAGAAACGATGTAAGGATAAATCTCTTCCCGGTCAATATTATGCCCGTAGAAAACAAGATGATGTAGAACATAACATTGGTTACATAATGCAGGGTTAAAAGCTGAAACCAAAAGTTTTATTATTGCTGCTCAGGACCAGTGCTTGTTAACTAGAAATTACCAGCTCACGTAATGAAAAATATGTTAACCAAAATGTAGATTCAGTTATAAATATCTAGAAACAATTGGCCATCTTGTATCAGGTTGCACGGTATTGGCATTCACTAAATATAAAACAAGAAACGAGAGAGTGATCCAATATCAGCATAGGAAAATATGCATTTTTTTTTTTTGAAATGAAACTGCAAAAGAAATTGGTGTGAACACCACACAGACCCGGTGACGGAGATAGGTCCTGTAGCAAATTTATGGGATTTTACAATACATACATAATCGCCCAGGCATTGTGATTAGAGGCCGCAAAAACAAAATGTGCCTCCTTATTGACATGGCTGCCCCTGCCGACTTAATGTATCTTTGAAGATCTTCAAAAAACTATCAAAATACAGGGACCCTGAAATCGAAATCTAAAAAATGTGGCACATTAGGACATTAACAGCCCCATTTGTAGTTTGAGACCTCGGGTTAATTGAAAAAGATTCTAATAGACTCACTGAAGGAATTCCTGACAGTACCTGCCATAAAGAAATAAAAAAAATGTACTCACAGGTATAACTTGCACATTACGAAGAGCTTATCTATTTAAACTGTGTATTATCTAATTTTTTTTCCTACAAAAATGATCAGTGGAAAATACGATAATGCCATTTCTGATCTCAGCTTGGGACCCGGAAGGAAGTGAGCATGCAACAGAAATCAAATAAATAAATAAATCATAATTTGAGTTCGTTTCCAAACTTGATATATGGGTGGATGACGGAACAGAAAAAGCTTGATTGTGTTCCTTCAGCGATTACTTGTTGTTACGCTATGAAAATCAGGTGTCACTGGACAGAATTGTCAGAGAAGACGGAAAATGGATCGGTTATGACTATGGTCGAGATGGAGCTGGAGATAAGCTTGTGAGAGTCAAGAACCCGTAGCTAAAGCGGGTTTAAATCTGTCTGTTTGGTGGGATTTCAGAGGGATAATTGCCTTTAAACTTATGCCACCCGGTGAAACAATACCTGCAAAGAGGCATTGCAGTTAACTCAACAATCTCAATGCGGCTGATAAAAAAATAAAAATCATCCGTTTTTTGGCAAATCGAAAATTTTCATTTTCTACCACGACAATGCAAGACTGCAGGGTGCAAAACAGACTTTGCAGAAGTTTAAATAGTTGAAATACGAAATCCCCCAGCAACCACTATATTCTTCTGACATCGCTTCCTCGGAGTTTCATATGTCCCGGTTTCTGCACAACAGTTTAAATGACAAAATGTTTCACTGTACACTCAGTCAAAATCTACCTCACAACTGTCTTCTAACAAAAAAACACTAAGTTTCTACGAAATGGCTTCAAGAAGCTTGTAGAACGCTGTCAGACATAGTTGAAATCAATGGAGATTATATACTTGACTAATAAATCCTTTTTGTATATAAAATTTTGCTTTGACTTTTTTTATCGGACACGAATTTCCACAATGATCTAATATATATGATCTACTTCTAAAATTTTTAAAAATGGTCTGTGCATTGTTCGGCTCCAGTGTGTATCTGATTGGTCCTGCTATACTCTATCTTTACAAGAGCCAGTTCAGACCAAAAATGGAGTAGTGTAGCCTTATGCTGACTGGGTTAGCATCGCTTTTATTTGCTTGTCTTGACAGAATTTAAATGCGTCTACGTTGCCCTGTAGGTGATGAATTATTTGCCAAGCTCCCACCCCTTCTTCACCACAGTAGAAACCTCAAACGCTTATCGCTACTCTATCACTATTTCCATAGCAATGTTTCTGATGAGCTATATTCCTTTGTCGCCGCCCTTCCAGTTCTGACCTTTGCAGTTGGAGCCGCCATGTCACTTACACCTGTATGAATCTTCCTCACTCCGTATTCTATGAGGAAGGACTATCTTCCAATCGGACAGATTCTTCCCAGGAACTTCTTCTTTGTGGAACAGATTCCTGCAGGATGTTTTCTCGTTCACTATTAACATAACCTCTTCAATTCTACAGTCTGAAGTTGTTATACAAATCACATAAACCCCATTAAGTTAAAAAAGTTCTAAACCAATATTTGTTAAATTTAAACTCGTCCATTTCCACTCTGAGTATAATATTTACACAACTTTACTGCCATTTTTGATAGTTAGTTTTTGAGATATTTGGAATTTACGAAATGACAGAAGTTAATAGGCAGATTAAACTAATATTAGCTAAAACTTCTGACATCCAATAAAAACTATTTTTTCTCAATAATATATGTTGAAACATGGCTAAAGGGAAGGATCTTACAACTGCTAAAAAACAGAAAATAACGAAGTTATTTACTGAGGGAATATCTACATCGGAGCTCTCAAATGAGCTTTGAGGAGATCATCAAGCGATAAAGAGGGCTGTTGAAAATGTAAGTTGAGAACTTGAGATAAAGGAAAAGGCTTTAAAAATTGTAAACAAAAGAGACTTATAGCGAAACAACCAGTTTTGACCAGCGCTCGGATCACGAAAAATGATGCAGTCAATAAGGACAGGTGTAGAATACTTTGTGAATTGGGATCTGTAAAAAAAAAATCCTCTCACTACAGAAAATATTTTAAAGCGCCAAAATTAGGCCAAGAAATACGCAATTTTTACGGACGAATCTCGAGTGATATTAGATGGACCTGGTGGATTGGCCAAAAGATAGATTTTATCTAATTCAGACGTACCTCTGGTTAAAAGGCGGCAACAGGGAGGCGGCTGTGTTAATATCTCAGCTGGAATTGCCGCCCAAGCCATTACTGGTCCATTCAAAGTTGATGAAGGATTTAAACTGAACAGTGCTAACTATTGCAATTTTATTAAAAGAATTTCTTTGCAGGGTACAAGTCACTGTCTTTCAGGTCGAGTGAGATATGTATTTGTGCCTGACAATGCGTATTCTCATATATCTAAGCTTATGCGTGCATTCATTGAGCATAAGAGAAAATAATGGAATGGCCACCATGAAGTCCTAATCTGAATCCAATCGAAAATCTATGGTCAATTGCGAAGATGAAATTATATCAAGATAGCAAATATATATAATAGCAAAACATGCCTATGGGAAGTAATTAAAACAACCATGGCGGAAATTGAACTTGCTGAAGAAAAATGAAGAAAATTACTGACGGATATTGAAAATAATAAATATAAACGATACAAAGATTTATCGTATGTATTTGTTATTTGTTCTATTATAAGTGTTGACCAATTTTTGATGATTTTATTACCTTTTTATTAAAGTAAAATGTGATTATTTGCCTTTGCCTAATAACGTCAGACGAAAGTTATTTTGGAATGCCGCTAATAACTTCAATAACTTCAATAAAACATATTCATACTACCTCAAATTTTGACACGGGCTTTGTTTTATATCTAAATGGATTGTTAAAAATTTGATAATTTTTAAAAGTGAATTTGAATTATAGAATTTTATAAGATTTTTATAATAACTTCAAATAGTGCGTAGTGTTAAACGTTATCTTTTCGACGTAACCTTAAAAAATGCACTTCTTGTTTTCTTACGCTTATCCAACACCATTCAACAAACTTCTACCTTAAGTGTCTCTCGAGCCTTGTATTGTGTGGATATTAATGTAGAATCATGCCAAACTTCTGACGATTAAAATATCCACACACGCAAACCTGTGAATGTATGTGATTACCTTGGTAGGAAAATCCTAGTTGAAGGCTTTGAAAAACCCAATTCCAATACATGGACTGTTATCTCGAAGTGAACATTGATTCATGCAATCAGAAGGAAAAAACAGCAATCACTAGGCACACAC
>CAHIKZ030004263.1:1042500-1082500 GCA_903632075.3 Acanthosepion pharaonis
GCTTCCTGACGATACCTAATTAGAAGAAAACGCGGTAGCAAGAAACTTTGTTTTTCTATATTTTATGTTATATATATATATATATATATATATATATATATATATATATATATATATATATATATATATATATATATATGTGTGTGTGTGTGTGTGTGTGTGTGTGTGTGTGTGTGTGTGTGTGTGTGTATTGTTGTATTGTTTTGTGAATCGCCCTACAGACTTAAAAAAGAAAAAACATCATTGTTTTTTTTCAAACTGGCCGCAATGTGACAAATTTCCCTTATAGACAATATTCGGTTAACCACAAAAGACATTGCAAATATCACAGTAACACTGACCTTGTCAGCTCTGCCAATATCCCATCAGATCAGGCTTCCATTAGATTCGTTCCTTTACCAAGACATACAATGACAAAGTCTCTGTCACAAAGAATAATCTGTCTTTGGCCATCTCTGCTTTTATTTTTTTATCTTGCTGTTCACGTTTTAAAACAAATTTTCGTGACTCTGAATGTCTTGAACTTTTGCAAAACCTTACCTGACCCGATAAAATTATTGATAATGGTTCATAAGATTCCCCTTTAGTCTGCCTCCGGTCAGAAAACATTTGACAATAGATTGTTCCATACGATTCCGCCACGACTCTCATATGAAGACTTGCTTTTTCTTTTCTTTTTTTTTTTTTACTTTTTTTGTTGCTGTTGTAATATGTTCTTAGAACTGAAAAAGTGAGATTTATTCCTCAGTCTATTTTCTTTCTCTGTTTTAACACTTAAAAATAAATGCCAAGCCACATTCAAATTACTTTGATATATATGCGAACCGTTCACTTTTTCGCGCTCTTTCGCATTTGTTTATTGTCTGGCGATATTAAGCGTTATTTAGTCCTATAGAAAAGCACGCTAATGAGGAATCCAAAGAGGGCGGTATCCTGTTTGTGTGATTATATCGTAACCCTTCTGTCTACGACATTGGCTAGTAGATGCGACATTGGCTACTAGTTGTCAGAAATTAATATATTTTTTTGTTTTATGTGCTGTCTCCCTGTCCGGACAACTTCTTATCTTTCAATATCCCGTTTTGGGTATGACGATAAACTATATCCGCGTTCTGGGTAAGACGATAAACTACATCCAACAGCAAGCTCTCTGATCAGGAGGTTTTGAGGAGCGTGGAACCACCTCTTAATTGCTGGTGTTTCCACGTTCACTCTAACCCGAGTTGGTAGCACTTGTTAGGGTCCCAGCTATGGGCAAATAGTGAGGTGAAAACACTATAAAAGTGTAAAATAGGTTTTAATACCAGAAATAGTTTTTTAAAAATTATTACCAGCAATATATTATTTCCAGCAATACATTTTTAAACAAAAAAATATTACCAGCAATACATTTTTGAAAAAAATATTATCAGCAATACACTTTTGAAAAACATTCCCAGCGATACATTTTTGAAGAAAAAAAATATTACCAGAAATATATTTTTAAAGTAAAAGATATTGCCAGCAATAAAAAAAAAAAAATTCGGCATTAAATAACCCATTGAGGTTGATATGCCGTAAAACAAACCAAAACAAACCTTTCAATATTTGTCTACATTTCTGAAATGAGGTATTGTTATTATTTATTGTTGTCTTGTTGCCATATTTACGACAATTCGACTGTTGTACGCGCCGGCCTTCTTAAGATGATTTGAATTTCGAATCGAACCCTTTATTTCGTCCACCGGGTTAGATGGTTCTAGTTCTACGTCCCCAAGACATATGGCTCAGTGGGTAAAAGCGTTTGTTGAATCCAGTGACCTGACCCAAAGAATTGTGAATTAAGTACCTGGCTACAGCAGAAATTTGAAGAGTTGTGTTAAAGGGAGATAACTGATAATGAGACCTCATGACGAGGCATGGCACGTGGTACTAGGACAATCTACCTCGGTGGATGAAATAAACGGTTCGTTTCGATATTCCAAATATCTGAAGAAGGCCGGAACGTATAACTGTTCTTATCTTTCTTAGTCCTTAGTAATTTCTGTCTCCTTACGATCCTTAACATCGGAGACCAGAACAAGATGTATATTAAATAAAGGGTTTAGTTCAGAATACTTTGTAGGTTACACAGATTAATATACATCTCCGGAAGGCTGGAGATCCCAACAGCCGAAACGTTGTGATAACAATAACAAAGATGAGAATAATAGTTCGAATATAAATAGTGTAAATACTGTTGGCTGATCATTCTTTTCACAGATTTGCATTAGAAATATGTAAAAAGAATTACAAATGAATTACGTGGAATGAAGCTCCTGCAAATGGTCTCCTTGTTTAAGTTAGTGAATTCTGCCATAATCCTTGTCTTCAGTTCATCTTTGAGGTTATAAGGAGCCTTGTTGGTCTCTCGCTCAACTGCGCCCCACACATAATAATCAATGGTGTTGCAGTCTGGGCAGTTAGGTGGCCAGATGTAAGGTATGTTGTGGCCGCAGAAATTATCAGCCATGACTGGGTTCTCCTCCTTGCGTGGGACGGTGCAGAATCTTATTGCCGACCTCTTCCGGCAGCCACCCTCATGATTCAGCACAGCACTACCTCCTCAGGGCACGATGTAGGCATCCAATTTGATTCTGAGGCCCTGTGAGAAGATGAATGGAGCCATAACGTTGCCAACACTTGTAATCAATCCAAACATCTTAATCAACATTAGACTCATCCATCTCTTTCCGAATCCTCTGCACTCTCCTCAGGTTGGCATCCAAACAATCGTATTGGAGCTGCCGGTGCGAATGTCAAGCAGTAAAACATGCCGTTTCTAAATTTCTTTGCGGAGTGAATTGCGTCATGGTACACTTTTTCTCACAGATGATGACCAACTGACCCTGATATACTCTGCAAACGATAAAATCAAAAACAAACATTACGCATGCACAAAATTAAAAAATATAAAATGACGTCAATTTACCTATCGCTTCCTGTATAAGACTTATTGAACTTTTCGAAAATTATTCAGAAATAAACAGAAGTTGTTTTTCTTCAGATATGTAGAAATATTTGCGGCATGATGGAGTGACGGCTAGCGAATCGGATTGTGGAGTCGGAGAATCGATTTCGAAAACCACTCAAGTTAATTACATTTACTTATGTGTTAATACCCCTGGGAAATGTGTCAATCCCTCTATTCCCCCCACCAGCTATAGGTAACTAGCTGGACAGATTGGGTTCTACAACCTTGATTGGCGGCTACCCTTGAAGAACAGAAACTGTGAACTGAGATCAACCTGGAGAGGGTTGGGCTCCATCTGGTTACCTTGACTAAGTACACCACTTATACGGCTTCGATCCATGTGGTGCATCTACAATCATAATGGGTTACGTGTCTAGTAATGGAGAGAAATATTTTAGTTACATTTTATATATATATATATATATATATATATATATATATATATATATAATTATTTTTTATAAAAAAAATTTATAACATAAATATGTTATAAAATCACTTAAAAAATAGAAGCATTTTGTTTCAACACCCTCGGTGTCTTATCAAGTGATGAAGTTGAAGATAAAATAAATGGTTTTAAAAGTTTCAAAATTAATTAACGATCCTTCGCTAGGGGGAAAAACATTGTTACAAAAAGAATTTTTATAAGATTTTCATAATAAAAACAAAAATGGCTATTTTGAAGTGATTTTATAACATATTTATGTTATAATTTTTTTTTTTTTAAAAAATAATTATATCTGCTTCTACTTTTGTAATGAGCACTCTTTTAAGAATAGTAATTGTTGGTTATTGAATCCATTCCGTATACACCAATTATATATTGGATATATATATATATATATATATATATATATATATATATATATATATATATATATATATAATAATAATAATAATAATAATAATATTAATAATAATAATAATAATAAATTGAGTCCTACCTGGATTCTATCCTCTCGAATTTTTATTCAAAAAAATATACATGTATGTGTATGCACCTATGTATCATTTTGCATATGTATATTTACCATAATATATATCTATCTATCTACATTATATATATATATATATATATATATATATATATATATATATATATATATATAATTTGAATGAAAGTGAAATTGGTATCTGTGTCTCATGGTTTAATTTCCCTTTCTGTCTGACTATCTGGAAAAGAGAATGGGCCAAAATGTCCAGGTATCTGAAGACATTTTTGTAACTATTACTGTATTTAAACTGAATATGTTTTCAAATAAATGTATTAATTGAAGTGGACAATATGCATTTCGGATTTTATTCTCGTCGTCGACTTTATCTCGTATACAAGAATTTAATTTCTTCTTTGCTGATCACTCCCTTTATGATGATGTTGTTGATGACTAAATTCGCCAAGTACGTACAGGTTCAGGACGAGAAGTTTCCAATTTCACCAAAACTGGCTTCCGTCATCCATTCCCTATCGCCGTTTGTCATTGCAAGCGTTGCTTGGAGGTGAAAGAAAATCAGAGTAGAAGAAAGAACCGATTGCGATAATTTGTTTAAGGTGATCATCAACTTACCAGGAAGTGACCCACATACTTGATTACATGACATTCCCCTGCGGCATGCAATGTGACATGCAGTATCCAGTTATGAAACTACAACGGATTGACACTGAATCTGTTATAATTTCGAGTGGCGTTTTCTGTAGTATATTCATCTGCTGATTCTACCGTTGAAATATTTTGTATTCGTGATCAGTTTGTTCCACGTATAGATTCAGGGAGTGTCTGTAATATCCCAAAACAGTTACATAGTAGTGATTTTGTTGATGTTCCACTCTACTTCAAACAAAAGTTTAGGGAGGAAGTCTCCACTAGAAATGGAAAGAACGATGACATATATATATAACATAGAAGTGAAAATAGAAGTCTACACTTAGAGGCGGCAGTCTATTTCATGGTATATGCAATCGTCAGGCCACGTGTGCTGTTATTTTTCTCGGCTATTTATACATATACGGGTCAGTGGTGCATTGTGGGTAGTCTATTATGGCGGTTATTTTACCGGAAGTCGTTTATTTATTTATTTGGGTTAAAATATTTTGCTTGTTTTTATTTAATTTTAATTTTTGTTTCTTATTTTCTTTATTTATTTATTTACTTATTTTTTAATCGGTGTTTTTATTAACGTAGTAAAAATTTGTTTATATCACTTATTTAACAGTTTTGTTTTGGTTTGAGAATTTAATTAAAGCTATTTGTTCGGCTTTTGGATTGGTTGTTGTAGTTTATTCTAACTATTATTTTGGCAGGAACAGTTTTAATTTGTGTTTATTTGGCATGATTAAATTTATAATTGTTGACTTCTATGTTCACTTTTATATTTACACACGCTCTATCTCGGATATTAAGCACTTTATCCCATAGATATAGCACACCTTAAGACTATATTTCTTATATATATATATATATATATATATATATATATATATATAAAGAGAGAGAGAGAGAGAGACTAAACATGACCAACCCCTGAAAATTAAAATTTAGGGGCTACGCTCTGAATTCCGAAGAATCGCATGATAATTGAAAGATGCGTTCCTTTTAAAACTAATTTACTTGCTCCCTTCAGAGAGAATTTCTATCCTTGAAGGAATTCAACATATATTCAATGTTACTACTACTACTAGTAGTAGTAGTAGTAACAGCAACGGGTTTAACCGATTAATACATAAAGTGTCTTAATCTAACTTACTAGCTAATAGTAATCTTAAGTTTAACGAATTTTATATTTCAGTTGAGCTTTCTAAACTAATTTTGAGGAGTTTCAGCATCGTAGCTTAGTAATAGTTGATTAAACCAAAGAAGGGATGAAACTTACGAATTATTAAATTCAGAGGGTGGTACCCAAAACGTTGGGCCTATAACGAATATATATATATATATATATATATATATATATATATATATATATATATATATATATATATACTGGTTCCCAGACACCATGAATTAGGCGCCCTACCAGGCTGGCATCGCGCTCCCACCCCTTACACTATAGAAATTTTTAAATGTAGCCGTCTCTTCTCACTCCAATAGCTTCATGCCTCGCACCTCTTGCCTGTGGAACACCCTTCCCAATTACTGTTTCCTTAAAAGCTATAATCTCCAACTATTCAAATGTAATGTCAATCGACACCTCCAGTCAACTTGATCTACCCACTATCCTTCTCCTCATCCTTTTCTTCTATCACTCCTATCCGCTCTCGCTCCAAATCTTCCGCAACCCCCTGCATCCTAGTGGCTTCACGCCTTGCTCGGGGCGTAATGCTTAAAAAAATAAATATATATATATATGTGAAAAGTGTGTGTATATAAATATAAATATATATATATATATATATATATATATATATATATATATATATATATATATATATATATATATATATATATATATAATTATTTATATATTATATATATGGTACTTTATATCAGAGATAGAGCTAACATATTTGGTTGGATAGGTGTGAGTTTGTGACCCTGGGTTTCACACTTTAGTGATCGTCGCACACACACACACACACACAATATATATATATATATATATATATATATATATATATATATATATATATATATATATATAGTGTGTGTGTGGGTGTATATGTTTGTATATAGTGCGTGTGTAGATATGTCTATAGTGTTTACAAAAATTAAATTTAACCGTATTATAATTACCTAAATATTATAAAAAGCAACAAAATTTCTTGATTTAATAAAACAACATTTTCGATGAAAAAACGACGATGGCAATGAGATAAAATTTGAAGTGTCTCTTCATAGTTATTTCCCTTGAACCGAGAAGGGAATACAAGGGAATGGATGAAGATGTATAAAACAAGAAAACGTAGATACCTCCCAATGATCACGCTATATTTTTTTTTGATTATTTGCAACAAATAATTTCTAAAAAAACAACAAAAAAAAACACACAACAATCTATTCAAATCGTAGATGCAAAGACATTAATAAATTACAATTTACTTTTCCGTCCCGCTAGCTCTGCCTCTGTGTTACTGTTATGTATGCGCGTGTGTGTCTATTTGATGAAATCATACAGAATTCTCGCATGAGTAACATTTTTTTTTTTATTATCATATTAGAAAAAATGGTTGGGAAACGAACCGTGTTAATTAATATTTATTCTTTTGCTTATTTTCATATCGCCATCTTTATCTGGGATATCTATCATAAAAGTTCTAGATTCCCTATCAGGTAATTTGATTGAATGATGTGATAAAGCAAATGATTTTATATTGCTAATTGAATTTGCTGTCTCAGGATTTCTACACAAGAGCTCTTCCTACCGACACTAAAAAAAGTGAATTGACAACTAAAGTAATAATATCAATACGATAATGGTTTTTGAACAGGCAGCCTCTTTGTGTAATTAAGCGAAACAAAAGGGCGTGGTCAAATGGAGAGAATAAAAATACTTTACACGGCCACACATTCCATCGCAATGTTTGCACATATTGGCTAACCTAAAAGCTATAAGAATTGTTCTATCTGATTTAACACCTAACATTATTAATATAATAATATTTCATAATATTTTTAATAATATAGTTTTTCGTTTTTTTTTGGAGTTTTTTTTGTTTTTGGGGTTTTTTTTTTTGGTTTTTTTTTCATTGAAGACCACATAATATAAAGCTCACTTTTTGAATGAAATTATTTTACTATCGCTGGTTGATAATACATGAGCAAAACGGAAAGATATGAATGTTTATAAATAACCAAATAAATAAAGTCCGAAATGATACACATCAACATACACAGTGACGAACATAAATATGTATGAATATGAACGCGTAAATAATACACACACATGCACAATAACATACACAGATACACACACGCACACATATATGATGAAATAAAAAGGCAAAAATATGAAAGTGTAAATGATACACACGCATACACAAGCACACACACAGACGCATATATATGCACGCAAACATACGCACCTTTATATAATTTACATACACACACATATATATTACATACACACGCATAAAATAATTGACACATATACACACAGGAATCACAAACACACACACACATACACAAATATTTATATATATACATATCTACACGCATGTGAATAAATAATAATTAGCTTGACAGGTAGTTGATATATTTTTATATTTATAGACTTTTTGAATTTTCTCTCTATATAAATAATATATACTACATTTATAAATATATATATATATATATATATATATATATATATATATATATATTAGGCATTTGAGTGCACTTTCACGTGCACATATTCATATTTAGGAAGATCATTTTATTTCCCAGCTGGTGATTGGTAAATAAGTTTATTTATATGTTGAAATTGATATATATATATATATATATATATATATATATATATATATATATATATATATATATATATATATATATATATAGAGAGAGAGAGAGAGAGAGAGAGAGAGAGAGGGTAAATAAGTCTGAAATTAAAAGGAATATTAGTAAATGGTCGGATTCTGTTACATTATGTACTGAACTTTTTGTTAACGAATTTCATTGTCTATTATAGAGGGCACGATGGAGAAATGAATAGCGGCTCAAATTGCGTAATTGGGGAGCCGAGTTCAAATTCCAGTCGAATCCATTACATTCGCTTATATGCTAATACACTTCTTCTCCCCGCCAGCTTGGATGGCAAATGGTCTACCGCAAAAAGAAATGGCAACCTAGTGCTCGGATAATATTGCCTCGTCTGTCATGTATCGAAAGATACATGGTCGCTTAATCTTGTATCACGCATGGCACATTACGGCTTACAGTGGGGAGGATTTTGTGTCGATTTAAGTTATGGTATTTCTTTGATATTTACCACTCGTACACACACACACACACACACATATATATATATATATATATATATATATAGTAATTTCTGAAGAATTAATGGGTTTTTATTTATTAATTACTGAAAAGTAATTACTGTTGGATTAATGAATAAAAAATCCATTGATTCTTTAGAAATGTATTTTTGTGTATTTCAGATACGAAACTAGGCTACGAAACTAGGCAAATGTTGTTTTCTCCTGCAAAGGGGTACGCAAATTCGAATCCTGTAAACAAAATAAAATACTGCTTATAATATAAAATCAACTCAAATAGTATCCATTTAAAATAACGTTTAAAGTAATACATACATATATATATATATATATATATATATATATATATATATATATATATATATATATATATATATATATATGTGTGTATGTGTGTGTACATATATTATAATAAAGAGTAAGGACAGTAAGATACATAATCTGTTGTTCTTATTAGTATTTTTATTTTATAAAACAGTGTTCAATGCAAATCTGCAGAGCATAAATATTATAAATTTACTAATACGGTTCCATCGCTACACAGGAATTACCATGTTTTAACAACAGAAACTAAAAACTTCAAATTCAGTTATAAAATTAATTAAAGTCCCTAGTCCTGTTTCATTTTAAAACGAATTTTGGAATAACTTATTTTGAAATTTACTGTGTTATATAAGCACATACATTCATAATATTCGTTTCTAAGGATACAGAGAAATCCAAACATTTTAACAAGGGGCGGTAGGGTATTCATTTTCACTCACAACTATTGTATCAAAATATGAGTTACTTTCGAAAAGAGGTTACGTCAATATTGGGTAGGTGTGCCTTTTTCAGAGGCGGATATGTAATATAATTGGCCCTGATCTAGCATCTCGTCTACAGTCACTTTCTCACAGACGCGCCGTCGCCTCTCTCTGTCTGTTTTACAAATACTTTCATGGCAATTGCTCCGAGGAGCTGCATTTGCTGGTTCCCAGACCTCATGAGTCCAAGCGCCCGACGAAGCTGGCATCCCGCTCTCACCCCTTCACTGTCGAAACTCCTAAATATAGCCATCTCTTCTACTCCAATAGCTTCATGTCTCGCACCTCTCGCCTGTGGTACTCCCTTCCTTATTCCAGTTTCCCTGAGAGCTATAATCTCCAGCTATTCAAGTGTAATGTCAATCAACATCTCCAGTTGCCTTGATCTATCCTCATCCTTTCTTCTATCACTCCTATCTGATCTTGCTCCAAATTTTCTGTAACCCCTTGCGTCCTAGTGGCTTCCCGCCTTGCTTGGGGTGAAACGCTTGAAAAAAAAAAAAAAAAAACTATACTTCTAAAACATATAAATATAATAGAAGTAGTTAAATTATTTAAAAATTATTATTAAAATATCAAATATAAATATGTATATTTAATTTCCCAACTTTTTTAAAGATTATTTAAGGAAAGTTTTTGACAATGTCAGCAAAGAATAGCTATTTCATTTCTTTGATTAAGCTAGAATAAGTAGGTCATTAAATAACCCATGTCCTTTGAGCATATATGAGAAGCTATATATATTACTCGAGTTATAAAAAATAAAAAATTACTAATGAATGTTACTTCGGCTTTGTTTTAACGTTAATTTCTAAATATTAGGTTTAATGGAAATATTAAGTGGAACAATTCAGTCATCCAATTACTATCTAATATAATTATGTTTGAAGATATATGTCTTTTTGTGGGTATACACCGAAATTATTCAGCAGAAGTTCATGTTTGTTCGAGCATTTTCCAAATATTAATTTCTATTATCTAGTACATACATGTTATGAGTTACAACGGGCAACAGATTCCGTTAATGTCATCCTGATATTGTTAGAAACATTATAATTTAAGTTCCATCATATGTTATATATAAAAAGTATCTGTTAGGAGTTAAATAATATCGCAGAAACTAAAGAAAAATTATTATTAAATGTTAACAAATTGTAAATTCCATCGTCCATTGAGAAACATATTGAACTCAATGTAGTTTGTTTATTTTGTATAAAAAATTATGAAAGCAACTTTTTCGCTTTCTATTGTTTTCTTTTGTTTTTGTTCTTTTCATTTGTCCCTTAAACCCGGTTTATATTTTCTCTTTTTCTTTTTATTTCTCTCATTTTTTTTTTTAATTAAATGTATAAATATCCCTTACGTAGATGGCAAACTAATTCATTCCTATTTCTACTGCCAAGGGAAGCAACTCCGTAGATGATTTATTTCCCCTGAATATGAATTTAATTTTATAGTAACAATGCTTTTCTCGTTATTTTCTTTTTTGAAAGCAGTTTTGTAAACAATATAAAAAAGTAAAGTATTTTATTCAAATTTAAAGAAAAAGGTAATATTTATAAACCTCATGACCATGAACTAAGAAAGCAACAGACTTAAATATTTCTGATTGCTTAAACAAACTAAAATTTATTTCCTAATATTAAAATAATAGTGCGTTTCTATATCTATCTATCTATCTATCTATCTATCTATCTATCTATCTATCTATATATATATATATATATATATATATAATTATATAAATATTATTAATTTTTCTTAACTTCTTCATTTATCTCTTGATTTATTCAATTAATTTTTTATATTATCTAATTTTATTTTATTGTTGTTGGATATTATTATTATTATTATTGTTATTATTGTTGTTGTTGTTGTTGTTGTTGTTGTTAATTCGAAATTGTGATGATTATAAAGACATGATTCTGATCACCCCTGTCTTTTACTCTGTATAATAACTTGTTCAGCCCTTTAAGTAAAAATGTATTTCAAGGTCGACCTAATGGTTCACATTTAGTTCTTTCGTCTTTTCTTTTTTTTCTTTTCCTCTCTTTATCCCTCTCTCTCTCTTCCTCCCTCTCCCTGTCTTTCTCTCTTCCTTATTTTTTAAAAAGTTTTAAATCGAATTTTTTTTTCATTTCTCTTTCTTCCTCTTATATTATAAACTTTTTCTTTTACTTTCTCTTTCTTTTTTACTCTTTTTTCCTTTTGTTGAGACAAATTGATTTCATTCCTTAAAAAATACCTTCGGTCTGAAGAGATGAATGTTTAAATAAATATATCTTCATGAAACGAACCTCTAAGGTAGGTTAATCAGCAAAAATTAGTTGCCAACAGAATTTCCCTTTTTTTTTTTTTTTACGACCGGTCCCGTTTCGACGGTAGTGTTTTTCTGTGTTTTATTTTTATTGTAAATTCGTATAAGATATTCAATGTTTATCACTGTTCCCATCCTTTTTTAGGATGTTAAGAAAATTCTAAAAATCTTTCTGGCGTCACTGTTTTACCCAGAATTTCAATTGGTTTAATTTTAAAACTTTAAGAATCTATCACATTGAACTCTTCTGATTTTTCCAGAAATTATGCATGGTTGTTAATGGAAATACAAGATTTACTGAATAAATAAATAAATTCTATATCTCTTCCAATGATTTTGTATAATTAATAATTTTCGCATTTATATACTTGGAAAATGGATATAAATGTAATTGATACATTGAGGACAGATACTATTTTTCTACATTACATCAGATATTATAGTGTGACACATGATATTTCTATTGATATAAACTTGATAAAGAAACTGTTTCGATAATAATCCGCCATCTCGCCGAATTATTATCGAAACATTTATTATTATTATTTTGTATATTATTATTATTTTGTTTCGAGGTTTATCCCAGATTTGTTTTATCTAAATTAAAATAATGAGGATGACTGCTTATTTTTGCAACTAATTGAATTTGTTCAAAAACTGAAGAGTTGCTTCCCTTACTATGAAATTAAATGTGCTTTCGTGAATGTGTCAACTTTTTGTTTTAAATACATTTCTCATAGGATTTCTACAGATCTTTTTATTTTGAAAAAAATTACCAACGTGGTTTATTTCAGTGGAGAAGCAAATTCATTAGTAAACTGTTTATTCTGTAGAAAACTGGAAATAAATACGAAATTACGCGTATATACATTTGTAATTTACATATGTATTTGAAGCCAAAATTACTGAATCAATTGATCAACACGATAGAATTTTTGACCAAGATTCTATAATATATATTTTTATTAAATGTCGCAGGATGTTTTTAGAATTCTCTTCCTTTCATCAGCCAACGTCTTACATTGATTTAATTTTTAATTTCAAAACAGAAAGTACATTAACGACTTGCAACGTCCCAGCGTTCATAATACTTACAAAGCGATTTCGTACATACACGAATACTTTACTTCCTTGATATACATCAGTTTTTTCTTGATTCACTTTTAGCAAACAAAAAATCCGTCTTTAAAAGCTAATATATATTTTGTTTTCACTATGTTATACAGTTTTTGTATACAGTATCGCTAAGTAGTGCCTTTTTATACTATAAATTCGTATAAGATATTCAGTATTTATCACTGAAAAAAATTTTCTGACGTCACGGCATTTGAAAAAATGATAGACATTTCTCTTGTGATCGAAATCTTACATTATGCAATGAAATTTTTCTATTTTAAAAATAATATT
This sequence comes from Acanthosepion pharaonis, assembly GCA_903632075.3. Classification (NCBI taxonomy): domain Eukaryota; kingdom Metazoa; phylum Mollusca; class Cephalopoda; order Sepiida; family Sepiidae; genus Acanthosepion; species Acanthosepion pharaonis. Next base: position 1,055,937 of record CAHIKZ030004263.1, read on the forward strand.
ACGTCGAATTCCATCCTTACTACTTACGTATTTTATCCAGAATTTCAATTTGGTTAATTTCTAAACTTTTTGAATCTATCGCATTTAAAACTTCTTCGAAAAATTAGGCAAGGTTACCATAAAATTTAAGACTGAATAAATAAATAAATTACTTATCTGATTCAAAGATTATTATTATTATTATTATTATTATTATTATTATTATTATTATTATTATTATTATTTTACTACTAATAATAATAACAATGCTAATAATAAGATTAATAATAACAGAACGGTTAACATCAGAATTAGATATATTTTTACTCCTGATTTTCTCCACGTTGACGACATCATTTTCATGCTGCTTTCAGCATATGAAAAATTATTGTCATATTATTTTGACAGAGCCTGCGTTTATATTAAGTGATAAATATATCGAATTCATCAACTGTCCTTATTTTTATAAAGTTTTAAATATCAAACACCAGAATGGAATAAAGACATGTTTAACGGGAAATCGAAATTGAAATCGTATGTGCGGGTGGTACCATGGATAGCGGATCGAAATGTGAAATCCGAGAGTCGAGTTGAAATTCTACTTTTTTACATTCAGCTACACACAAATACCCTCGGAAAAAGTATGAACACATCTCTTTTCTCCCCAGCCATGGTATAAATAAATAGAAGGGCAGTCTGGAATATCTAGCCGTGGTTAAAAATCAGTCCAGGAGAAAGAAAACTCAAATTCAAAACAGTAGGTTGACCAGGGACCAAATCACGGGTTACACTTGACATATCACCCGGATACCACCCGTGCCAGGGATTCGGTGAAGACATCGGTGACAGGATACTGGATGTCATCAATATTAGAATTTAACAGACCAAATTGGTGGCATAACTTCAAAAGATGCTTCATACTGGCCAATGGATGTGACCTGATTATTGCGTGTCTGTTGGAAACCAATGGAACTCAAAAAGTACCACTTTATGACTCCTAATATATGCCCAGTCGTAATCCCTACGATGATATATTGACGTGTCCCGACGGATGGCCAAGTTAGTTATTTAGATAGTGAATTCGAAATTATAATAGAACAATTCTTGTTTCCGAAAACGGACAGTGATGTTTGAAAGCGTTAAAATATTTAAGCACAATCACTGCAAAGAAAATTTTGATATAACATTAATCTATGTAAAAAATAAAAATTAAACGTAATCTTCAATAAAACCATACGTACTTTTGTAAATAAAGAAATGATACTTTGAGGTTGGATAATTAATAAAAACTGACAAGTTGATAGAAAAATGACGTGAATGCTAAATAAATGAAATGAAAAATGTTAAACTTAAATTCCATATCTAATATTATCTAATATTTGTTTTTTTTTTTGTCTTTTCAGGTGCACCTGGAGTGCGTGGCGAACCAGGTAATTTTCATATACCAACTCAAATCTTAACATTTTTAAAAGTTCCAAATTACTGCATTAACATTATCATTACGTATTTTGATGCTTTGTTTGGTAGAAAGATGTATCATATCATTCAATTGAGACTTATGAGTCTGTATATAAGAGACAGTTTATATATTACCGAATGAATTTGGTGCGATGTATGATATCCATATTAAAGTCAAGATCTGACGACGCTATTTAAGAACATGACTCAAGTTTTTTAGTTAATGTTTTTTTTTTTTAGTAATTTGTGGACTTGAGTAAAACTATAATATTCCTTATATCCTCTACTAAATTTGTTATCGGCTTATGGCGATATAACTTTGAAAAATCAATTCTTGAATGCTAACCGAAGTTAAGCAACAACGAGCTTAATCAGTATCTAGATGGGTGACGGTTTGGCAATACCAGTTGCTGTAAGCTTCGATGTGCGGCTGGTGTAATAGATAACGACTCGGAATTGTTAATTGGAAAGCCGAGTTCCACGTCCAATCTTATTGGTTATATTCACTTACGCATAAATATCCATGGGAAGAGTATGAATCCCCCTCTTCTCCTCCCAGCTATGAATTAATTCGTAAAATTTGTATTACTTAAACATTATTATCTCAAAAAAGATGTTACATTCTAAAAATATTTACTGGATTTAAATAACTTGAAAAACTGTAGAAAAAAGACCAGTCATTAAATTTGTTATAACTACTTTCGTACTTGTAGATTGGCAGCAAGGTCTCATCATTTTATACTTGAAATGGCTAGACGTAACCGTAAATCCTATGCTAACAGTTTCTTCTATCGAACCTCTTACTTGTGAAACTCTGTTCCGGTTTATTGCTTTCTAAGTGCAAAAAATTATATGCAATGTCCATCATTATCTTCTGTCTTGTTAATTCCTGTTCTTTTATTGTTCTCTCTCCTTAATAATGTTTCCTCTTTGTCATATTCTTTTACATTTGGTAAACCCTGGTTCTATTAGCTTGCTGCGGTTAAACTGATTAAAAAATAAAATGAAAAAACTGGTCCATAAATTGATGTATTTGCAGTGTTTACTATTTAAAAATCATAATTTAAAATGTGATACATTTTGGAAAAAATATTTTCTATAAATTAGACCGCCTATCAAGAATAAATAATTCTGTTTTTTTTTTGTTTTTTTTTGTTTGTTTTTTTTATTTTGTTTTGCTTTTTTTCAAAAAAAAAAAAGAGAAAGAAAAAAATATTATTTTACACTAATGTGGATAAAGTAAATATGTACATCATTGATCTAGACGGGGTACATAGCGCTAACTTGTCTTGCAAGATGTAAGGGAAATAACTCATATTGACTTATTTATTAACTTTTCTCACGGCCGTCGGGTCGGGAGAATTGTTAATATTCCAATAATATTTACGTTACTTCTTCTTCTTCTTCTTCTTCTTCTTCTTCTTCTTCTTCTTCTTCTTCTTCTTCATTATTATTATTATTATTATTATTATTATTATTTGATTTCTGTTGTATACACATTTCCTTCCGGATCCCAACCAGCGACCTAAGGTCAGAAATGGCTTCATGACATTTTCTACTAATCATTTTTGTAAAAAAGAAAAAAATAAACAAAAAAAAAAAAAACCCTTACACACACATTACATAAATAAAGCTCTTCATAATGTGTGAGCTGTACTTGTGAGTACAATTATTATTATTATTATTAAACAAAATGATTGACGTAACTCTTCCAATATTTTTCAACAGTTAAGCGAAGGTTACGACTTTTCTTTATCATTTTTAAATCGCGCTTTTCTCTTAATTATTATTATTATTCCTATTATTATTATTATTATTATTATTATTATTATTATTATTATTATTATCATTATTAATATTAATATTACTTTATAAATCAAATGATGAAGCTTACGAATGAGTCTTTTTTTCGTTTTTAAAATCATATTTTGGTGTTGAAATATCAAAGTGTTTTTACGCGCATACTGAGTGACTGTTTAGGCAAACTGTCGGCTCGGATATAAAAAGGCGAGGCAGTGATAAAAAAAAATATTTCCTCACTTTTGATAATAAACCGTAGGGTTAATTTTTGTGTAGATTTTTACATCATCATAAATTAGATTATTTTTCTTTAAAAGAAATGAACTATGTCCCATTTTTTTCATCGTCTCTATACTAATCTGATGGCTACGTTTGAATGTTACGTGACAGAAAATCCCTTCTATATTTCAGGGGTGTTTTTAATGATCCTTATCGAATAGATATAGACTGTATTGTTTTTTTCACATTGAGACTTCACATCCGTAGAAGATGGCTATAATCTCGGGAAATCACATGACAGATGTCAAGTAGTTGCTATCAGTTGCTAGGTTTTCTACGAGTAAAGTTGGTTCGCAATATCATGCTAGACATTTTTTTTTGTCTCCAGAATCTACCTTACACATTTATAAGTCTACCATTCGTCTATGCATTGGATATTGCTGCCATATCTGGCCTGGCTTTCCTGCAATATAGTTAGTGATTCTTGATAAAATACAAAGAACACAATGTTATTGGTCCTGACCTGGCATCTCGGATCCAGTCACACTCTCACTCTCACTACCATAACGTAGTTTCTCTGTTCTTTTTCTATAATTATTTTCTTGGTAATTGTTCATGCGAGCTTTCCTCTTTGGTATCTAGACTTTATGAATTTAAGAGTACGCGAAAAGGTTTAATTATTTTACAGTTGAAATGATTGGAAGTAACCGTAAGTTCTATGCTAGCAGTTTCTTTTATTGTACTTCTTAATTGTGGAACAATCTTACGGCATCTAGCTTTCCAGTCAACATTGATCTTCAAAAAATTAAATGCGGTGTCAGTCGTTACGTTCTCTTTCTTTAATTGCTGTTTTTTTTTATCGTTCTCTGTCTTTTATTTTTTCTACACTTCTCCAATTAGTAACACTCACCTTGCGGCATAGTGGTTTTATTGCCTTGCTTGGGGTGAAATGATTTTTGTAAAAAGTTACGTCAGATTTCCTGTCGTCGTCTGAATTGATTAGGTTTAACCCCGGATTTGCATTTCAACTAGATTTTGTCCGACTCAAGCCTTTTCCTTGAGCACATATACCGATTGCTAAAAGTGAGCCTTCTTTTTCCTTTTGTCTTGTTTTTCATTTTTTGTCATTTTTTTTTAAATATTTTAGCTGACCAAGTTACAGATATGGGCATATTTCCTTGCAATTGCGCAACACGTATTATTACAAGAGCTTGAAATACTACGAATAATTGAAATCACGAAGGAAAACATCAATATTAAAACCAAATAATAACGTATTTTTACGATAATGCGAAAGTACTGTGGAAAGTGTTCGATAATCCCTCGACGAAATACTGACATTATATGAGTTCACCTCCTTTCAGAAATGATGAAACTTTAGAATATGAGGATGGTCATTCTCTCCACCACGGGCAAATTGTACAACTGATATGTCCCAGAAAGAGATATATTTGTACGAAGTAGCTAAGTGGTTTTGGCTACTGTAACCGGGTAGGACAATCTAGCAGGTAACTGTACTGGACTGGTCATCGTCGTAGTCGTAGGCAATATGCGTAGACAATAGGCGTAGACCATATGCGTAGACAGTATTTATGGCTGACACCAGCCAGTCATATTACTGTGAGGGTGAACACAGGTGTATGCATATCCATTACATCAAAAACCTACAGAAGCGAGATTTGAAAAAAAATTAGTATTCAAGACAACGGCAATTGAAATTGTTGACAAGACTGCTTGATGAGATTTCCCGTTACCGATCTTCAGGGATGACAACTACATAACAATTAGTCTCGAGACATTGAAAATAATAATAATAATAATAATAATAATAATAATAATAATAATAATTGCATCCTTATTGATATGGCAGTCCCTGCTGACTGCAATGTATCTTTGAAGATATTCAAAAAGCTGTCAAAATACAAGGACCTTGAAATAGAAATCTCGAAAATGTGGCATATGGAAACACCAACAATCCCTGTTGTAGTTGGAACCCTAGGACTGGTTGGAAAAAAATTGCAGTAGATTAATTGAAGGGATTCCTGGAAGTCCATACCTCAAGGACATACAAATATTTGTTCTGACAAGTACAGCCCACACTTTACGAAGGGCTTTATATGTAATATATATATATATATATATATATATATATATATATATATATATATATATATATATATATATATATATATTTGTCAGTGGAAAGTGTCATGATGCCATTTCTAACCTTAGGTCTCTAAGCGGAACCCGGAAAGTAATGTGTAAACGCCAGAAATCAAAAGAAATAAAATAAAATAATAATAATAATAATAATAATAATAATAATAATAATAATAAGCTTCTTGCTAGATCCACAATTGTAAAATACCCATAGAAATTCCACTATTTCATTGTTAAAGGTTAACAACTTTATGAAAATATTGCAATAATTATCATAAGTAGTACAAGCGAACTTCGACATAGTGTAATCGGTAACAAGCTTGTCTCGCGAGATCAATTACGACTGAGTACTGAGTTCCATCCTCACTTAATGCTTCACACTTTCAACCTTGTGCCGCAACTAAGATAAGCTTAGAAAACCTTTAACGTGGTGTAATGATTAGCAAGCTTGTCCCACTAGATGAATTGCGACTAAAAATTGAATTTGATACATATTAGGTGCCTCCAAACTTCCGCCCTCGTGCCACACCTGAGCTACGCTTCTAGAATCGATCAGACTCGGAAGTTTAAATATCTGGGAAGTGTTTTCATAGAGAACGGTAGATGCGACTCCGAGATCCTTAGACGTATTGGGATGGCCAAGGACACATTTCAAAAGCTGGGCAGAGTATTGCGAGACAGGAGGATTTCTTTGGTAACAAAGAAAAGAATACTGAGCTGTTACGTGACATCTGTTCTTCTTTACGGCAGCGAATGTCGAACGATATCCTCAAAGATGAAGAAGAGACTCGAGGCGGTGACGGAGATGTGGTTCTCTAGAAGGATACTAAAAATACCATGGACTGAGCGTATGAGCAAAGACGAGGATGCAAACACGGAGGAGGCATATACTTAACATCATGAAGAGGCAGCTGAAGTTTCCGGGACACATAATGAGGAAGGAGTGTCTGAAGAATCTGATACGGGTCGAACTTAAGCAGGTGATTGACAGAACGTGGTCTGCGGGAGGTAGCAGAGGGAAGGAACTTGTTGAGAGTTACAAGAGATAGAGGGATCGCCTACGTCCTGAAAGGACATGACATATAAAAAGAAAGAAAGGTTTAAAGAAGAGGATAGAAATGAAAATATTTGAAGTACAGCGTATCCCGGATATAAGAGAGTTGTCGGGACCGGAGAAGTCTCTTATATCCGGGTTTCTCTTATATCCGGGTTTGGTCTGTTTTATATACATTAACACAGGCTCTAATTTGGGACCGGATAAAAATCTCTCTTATATCCGGGTTTCTCTTATATCCGGGTCTCTTATATCCGGGTTACACTGTATTTATATTTCACTGAAGCAGACGTTAAACTCAAGTTAGTGCTATCTCCTCCTCTCTCCCCAACTCTCTCATTATTTATTTATTTATTTATTTATTTTCCCTTCCTTTTCTCCAAAGGCAAAACAGCCATTTTAATATACCCCTTCCTCCGTTTATCTTCGTAATCAAATAGGAATGGCCCATTGTTTAGCTGTAGTAATAGTAAGGCGTAACATACGCGCTGTTATCTCTAGTTGCTTATGGAAAAAAAATAACTTTGTTTTAACCATATTCGGATATAGAAAGAAAATACATTGATAAAATATCTACTTTATTCAATTATTTCAGGGAAGAAAATCTGACGAAGAAATATTTGCAGTTCTCTTTTTGCCTATGCTTTAATCGTATGCTTATTTTGCTTATTAACACATTCACTGCTACTCATTTGTCACCAGTGTGTTTTACAGCCTTCCATTTTCATGGATATACCTGGGAATGACTTACCAGACCAGTAATGGGTATACACATGATATCTTTTGAAGCATTGTCCTTTGTGGAGTGGGACTTCACACTTTTTGCAGAAGTACCTTGTTTCTGAGCGTTTTCCAGCTTTTTTTGCAGACTCTGCATGGCTTGGAAGGGTAACCTTTTCTTATTGGTTGGTGGAATTTCTACCAAGTCATGAGCTTTCATTCCACCAACCAGGCGATTGGCAGGATCAATTTTAGGTGCCCTTCGACATACGGTCACGGGCGCTGGGAGCATCTGCATGCTAGCCGCATTTTCGTCAGGAATATTTTCAAATTAGATACGAAACTACCATGACGTAGAGAAAAAACGAGGCTGACTAATAATTTGCATGATAGAACAGTTAGAATTTCCCGTATTTTACGATAGATGGCGCAACGGGACACTGATACCAGCGGTATGCAAAAAAACAGGTTTCCGTACTTAGCCAGCTGGAGCAAAATAAGAAAAACGAAGATCTCCGTAGTTAGCAGCGGAAGTGTTAATTCATACAGAGCATGTTGTTTAAATTTCTCTGTTTATATTGTATCGACCACGTTATTTCTCTGAATTCTTTCATAAACGCTGAATTTTCTCTTATGCGTTATTAGGGTAACGATTACTATTCCCCATTTCTCTTTCGGGTTTATTGATTAACTTATAATCCGTTTCAAAATATAAGAAAATCTATTACGGAGATTAAACCGAATACATTTGTTCTTTTTTTTACTCATTTCACCACATGTAAGGCAGAAAATCCGCTAAGTCTCAAGGGGTTACTGGGTGTGAAAAATTAGAAAACGTAAAAAGTTATGGAAGAGCGAAAACAATAGAAGACTAATCAGAATACAAAAGATAACAAGTGACCTAGCATTTAAATTTTTGAAGATCAAAGTTGTCCGGAAAGCATGGACCTGGAAGAGAGTTCCACAAGCGAGAAGTGCGAGAAAAGAAACTGTTAGCATAGAACTTACGGTTACATCCAGCCAATCCAACTGTAAATTGATGAGGCCTTGTTGCTAATCTATTTCTACGACTAAATTCATAAAGTTTAGGTACCATGGCGAAGAGCTCAGCCGAACAATTACCAAGAAAATGTTTATAAAAATAAAGAGGCATGTATCTTTACGGCGGTGGGACAGTGAAGGAAACCGAGACGCCAGGTCAAGACCAATAATATTGCTGATTCTCCTCTGGATTTTATCAAGAATCTGAAAATAATTTTATACTACTGTTTACCCAAAAGCCACTCAAAGTAGATAGAATTATTGATTCATTTTTTACGGATTATCAGCTCTTGAAGATTATTTAAAGATGGAAAAAAAAATTAAATTGTAAGACTTTTAAAAAAATAATAATGGTTTAGTGATACACGTCTTCCTAATTAAAGCGTAGCTGTGGAGAGAAAAGGTGGATTCATACATTTCTCAATTTTATTTGTGTGTCATTGAATATAACGAACCCAACGGGAATTGGAACACGGCTTCCCGATTAAGAATTCCTAGCCATTATCCATTACACCACCCACACCTCCAAGCTTATAGCACGTGCTATTTTCAAGCGGTCACCCATACTGACCAGGTTCGACATTGCTTTATTTTGGTGATCGTACATGAAGCGGTGTTTCAATGTGATTTAGCGGTAAACCACTCAAGGTAGATAGTTACTGAATGATATTGTTGTAAGAGCGCGCAAAATGGGAGCAAGAGGTGCATATTATGAGAATAGATAACGATTGGCCTGAGACTTCAAGAGCTTAAGATTGTAGTGATCAAGGAAACATGCTTTCGGGAGTCTGTTCAACAATGTAACAGTCCTGGGGAAGAAGTTGTCTAATCGGAACTTCCTCCTTACGAATGGAATATTTACCATCTATATACGTAGCATGGTATTTCCTGGCAGAAAATGAATATATATAAATTAATATATAAATAACACATTAATTTCAGTATTTCTAATTTATAAAAGTATGTTCGTTTTTTTTTAACAAAGTATTTAGTTATTTTCACATTTTCTTGTCGGGGACATCATCTGCCATAAAATGTTTTATATTTAAAATGTAATTTTATAACAAAAAATTTAAAAATTAATGGATGTCCAAGGTCGAAAATGCGTAATGGGAAGGTCAAAATCAAGCAGTTCTTTGATTGATCCATTTGTTTCTTACGGCTTGTTCATGTAAATGTATAGAACTCGACTGGAATTCGAAATCCTTCCTCCGATGTCTTATTCGCAGTGTTTATCCTTTGCACCACACGCACATCCAGCAAAATCAAGACCAAACTGAAATGTAACATAATATCAGACGACAGAAGATATGACATAGAAATCATAATGCTCAAGGAAATAGCGTAAGATAACATTTAGAAAATATGCATTATTAAAGTATACTAAAGGATCGTTAGAAATATGAAAAGAGTGTTGAACTGTGACATAATTTCTAATCTTCTTTATAATGGCCAAATACTGAAGAATTTCTTCATAGAATGGTAAGCAAGAGAATTTAACACACAGGATATAAGCTAAGCAAGAAAAATGGAAAGAAACAGAGAATAGCATATTTAATGTATTTGTATGAATTGCTGGCAGGACAGGAATAACGAGTTCAAAGTTCAACAAATGAGAGGATGTTGTAGAGATTCACGATCGCTTACGCCATGAAAGGACATGGTCCATGAATGGAGGAAGGTCTTACGTCACGCGAGATTCAACATAATATTTCGTGAAATTTGCCCATGACAAGAAAAAAATACCCTGTTTCTTCCGTCATCCTCAAAGTAATACATTTAAATTGTGTATACCCTGGCTCAAAAAAGAAATTAACTTATACAGATTAACGGGAACATCTAGACAACATTTTCCTTTTGTTCTTTGTTAATTTCTCCCATACCTTTCGTTGGAACCTTATAAACGAAAAACCTCCATTTTATATTGTACTTTCTTGTTTGATAAATATCACTATACGTAAAGCGACCAATGGGCGACTTTAAACATTACAATGTTACGCTTTTTTATACTATAAACGGCATCTATCAATGAGTACAAGTATTTTAGATGCTATCTGTTTTTGGGGGTTTGTTGTTTTTAACCAATTCACCTGAAGAATACCACTAAGACGCACGGGGGGGTAACAGAGAATGAGAAGATATTATAAGGAGATGGAAACCCAGTCCTAAACAGGGAAACAAGATATAAACCTCTATCCCTTTTCAAAAGACCGTGGATGAGTGTAAACCAGACGAGAGACGAACCTACCTAATATTGAGGAGAAAAAAATACTAAATAAAATTTCAGGGTTTTAGGCGGAGATGTTAGAAGTATGGAGTTGACGTAAATTTTAGAAGAAACCGGAAACACAATCCTAAACAGGAATCAAGGGATAAACCTCTAATTCTATTAAAAAGGCCGGGAAGGAGTGTGATCAGGATCACAGGCGAACCTATCTACTCCAATTGAAAATGTTCTTAAAAAATGAAATTAATAACAACCGCAATAAAATAATTTTATTGTTTTATAAAAAAAGTAGAAAAAAGAGATAGCAACTCAAATACGCGTACCCACTAAAAAATAGTGTTTTTTTTTAATAAAGAAATAATGTCGGATAGAAAAGCCATTTGTGAATTACTGTTTTTGTTTCACGTACGAAACTGAAGTTATCAAATATACAGGGTGATCCGAAAGTATTTTCACCGCCTACCAAATGAGAACTATAGAAGAACAAGTAATGCAGTAATACAAAGTGCATGTACTAGATTCTGTTTATTCCCTTTCACTGACAGTCATACATCAAGAAGATCTGTATAAACACCATAATTTTCGTAGGAAAAAAATGAGGCGGCGCCATGTCCGGTGCGATATTTTACGAAGCTGTGCATTGTTGGCTGTTCCAAAGAGTCTCCGAATGGCGTTCTTCAACTGATGGTTGTTTTTGATATCGATCACGTGATAATAACCCATAGAGCGTTGTCGCAAAGCGTGAGGTCTGAATTTCTCGGAGGCCAATCGATAAGTGCTAGAAGTTAGGTGGAGGTGACAAGACTTTAGGACCATCCTGTAGATTCGTAGAATTCTCAATGAAAAAGAATTGTACATTCCTTAATTAGGTAATTCGAAATTTACATTATCAATCCGGCTTGTGTAGTTAAATTGGTAAGGGCACGTTTCAGCTATAAAAAATGATTTCCTTGACCGAAAAGGGGGATACAGAGTTCATTCATTTCGAGGTAATAATCTTCCTTTTGTGGGACTTCTCAAGTTAGCGATGGTTGTTATTAATTTCACTGTTTAAGAAAGTTGCAAAAAATAAAAAAATTAAAACAAAAAACGGTGGTATCAACTCAAAATAAGATAAAAAAAAATAACGTTATAGCAATATAGAAATGTCAGGAAAAAATTAATTCAAAAATTAATGTTCTTTCTGTGTGCCGCGTCCTTTCAGTATGTAGGCGATCACGGCCCTCTTTTATCCCTTGTAGATCTCAACAAGTTCCTTACCTCTCCTTTCTCCCTTAAGCCACGTTCTGTCATCCGCTTGCTTAAGACCGCCAGATATGTCACACGTCACGCGTTGTTTTTCCTTGTCTCTCTTTCCCTCTATTTGACCCGTGAGTATCAGATTCTCATGTCTCACTTTCCATATTATATGCCCCGAAAGCTTCAGATGCCTCTTCCTTATATTACGTATCAGCCTCCTCCTTGTTTCCAACCTCTCTAGGACCTCATCGTTGCTCACACGCTCGGTCTATGATATCCTTAGCAGCCTTCTGTAGAACCACATTTCCGTCGACTCGAGTCTCTTCTTCATTTTTGAAGAAATCGTCCAACATTTGTTGCCTTACACGTAACAGCTGGGTAAGGTTTTCTTTGCTACCAAAGGAATCCTGCTGTCTCGCAATTCTCTTCGCAGTTTTTGGAATGCATCCTTGGCCATCCCAATACGTCTGCGGATCTCAGTGTCGCATTTACCGTCCTCTGTCAGAATGCTTCCCAGATATTTAAAACTTCCGTGAGCTTCTAGTGTTCCCGACCTGCAAATCGCATTTCGGTTTCATCCTTTTACTGGTGGCCATGCATTTTGTTTTCTTGTAGTTTATGCTTAGTGCTTTCTTCTTCACTGTCAGTCACTACCTTCTGTGGGAGATTTTGTAAATTTTTTTCCGTATCTGCTATCGGTATTGTGTCATCTGTGTATCTTATGTTGTTAAAATTATGGCTTGGCTCGAATGCTAAATCCCGGTAGCGTTTCCAATTCTCTCAGAATTGCCTAAACAATTCTAGCCGGTTAACTTTGGTAAAGTATCAACGGCTCGTAGAAACTACTATACACTGTTTATCATAGACAGTAATGTCTTCCCTCAGGTATTTCCAGTAAACATATCGCTACCAAAGAAATCTCAATTTGGCCATCCCAATACGTCTACGGATCTCAGTGTCACATTTACACTCCTCTGTCAGAAAGCTTCCCAGATATTTAAAATTCCGAGTCTGTTCGATTCTAGTATTCCCGACATGGAAATCGCATTTAGGGCTCATGTTTTTACTGATATCCATGCATTAATATTACGCTTCCAAATTATCATGCATACAAAATCGAATGCTCTCTTTCACGATCATTTTGTACACAATTAAACGTCATGTACTTATACCAAAAGACATAGAAGAGCTAAATTTCGCCAGTTATTACTATATAATTCACGAATCTCCCTCGGTAAATATCGACTGTGGTCGCAATTCATATCATGACGCCTTGATGTCTCATTATATATTGCATCTATACTATTTTATCCGAGATGACATGGCGAATGTTTAAAATCTGACGTCATAAAATGTAATCAGACGAGTGAGAATGTTCCTTTTATAAGACAGCAATCGTTACTTGCGACGACTTCTTCTATTGAATCTGTCTGCTGGAGACAAACAAACAGTAGTATGGATCAGTATTTTGGCTAACGTCGTCTATCAGTGCCAGATCGACGGGGAAAGTCATATTCGTCTAATATTTCAGGAGAAAAGACGTTACTTGTCTTGAAAGTAATAATTAAATATCCTTATTTTAGCTTGGCTCTAGTATGGGCCATCAGCTTTAAGAGATTATTTCTGCTTTCAAAGAAACTCGATTAAAATAATCTCTATCTATAAAAGGCAGGATGTGTGTGTGTGTGTGTGTGTGTGTGTGTGTGTGTGTGTGTGTGTGTGTGTGTGTGTGTGTGTGTAACGAATGCACGGCCGCAACTTTCGACGGATTTGCACCAAAATTTACATGCACATGCTCCAAGCTAGCGGGAAGGCCAAGGCCGATTTTGCATTTCCCATCTCCCATCGATAGTGGAAATAATCGATTTTTTCATGCTTCTACGATAGTTTTCATGTAGTTTGCGGCCATTTTCTACTGGCAAGAGTGGCTGGAACGAGTAGGCAGGAAGATTCTATTGGCCAGCGTGAGAGCCAACAGCTGACTGACACGAATGTTAACTAGCATGTTAGCATGCAAAAAAAAAAAAATTGATAGCTGCATTCGTCACAAGTGGGAAAAATTTAAATCTGCATGGCACTTTACTCCAATTGGCTCGTTCGCTTGCTTAAACTCAACGTTGAACTGGGTTGGGTGTGAAAAAGTATTTGTTGTTAACATTCTTTTTCATTCGGTTTTTCCAGTTACGAGTCCTTTTTTAAAGCTGATCGTTTTGTGTTCATTGTGTTTAGTTCTTTTTTCGTAACAGATTTAATGTTTAGTATAGAGCTTAGAAAAAATTCGCAGTGTGAGATAGGCAAGAAGTAAGGCATGTAGAAACATCAGCACGGCAAATGGCACTTCTTTAAAGGCAAGGAAGGGCAAAAATATTTTAAGTCAAGTGATAGCGATTGCTGTATGAGTCGCACGATTTTTGAATCAAGCACGGGCAACGCCGGGCCATGCTGCTAGTATTGTATAATAATACTTTTGAATGGTAAGAAATATATGGGACGCCTCCTCTACACTACCTGCCGTATTTACCCAAACATTAAAATCAACAATGACGAACGGCTAGATAGAAGACGGACGGCCGTAAAAGTTTACAAATTAAAGGTATTATGCAAAGAAAACATTTTAACAAAATTTAGAAATGTGTTCTTTCACAAGCTAAAAATGCAAGGTCGGTGGATATTATTAAACGGCATTTTATAAAAGGCTATTCTTTTCTGAGGTGTCGGGGTGATTCAAATCTTCACGATGTCTACCTGAAAACTCCACTGTACACACTGGCGCGTCACGCAGTGAGGGTTAAGTGTCACATAATCAGCCAAGCGCGGGTTATACTAAATATGCATGAAAAATGTAAGCGAACAGAACTATATTTTTTGCTGTTCTTCAACTGTAATATTTAGCCAAATTTTCTCATAACTACAAGTTTTTTTTTTAAAGATTTGTATTAACTAGAATAAACAAAATGGGATGGACCATCGAGGTAATCAAATTGATGAGGATTGTCCTGAAATTAACGCCTCAAATGTCATAATTTCTTTATTAAAAACATGAGAAAAATCCAGTTTTATACACATTACAATTAAAAATGGCCACCATTTATGGCGATGTATGTGCGTCATGTTGGAATACATTTGTCAAATCGATTTTAATATCAGTCTATATTTCTGAGATAAGTCATTTCCCTTCTCTCTCCATGTGTGGTCAGCCACACCTGATTTTTCTACTTCCCCTCTTGTTACAGCTTTCTGGTGTTCTTGAAGCCTTACTTTGAGGAGGCGACCTGTCTCTCCTTTAACAGCAAAAATTGAAATATGAGCACTAGTAAAAATGATTGCTGAAGGCATGAAGTTTATAATACCCAGAAATTCATACCCAGATGTTCTCACGGACACATGGCACAGTGGATAAAGGCGTTGGTTAGATCCAGTGACAGAACCCAGCTAAAGCAGTGGAGAACTTTCAGAAACTTAACAGGAGATAAACTGACACCCATTAAACATGGCACGTGGAACTAGAACAGTCTACCCCAGTGAGCGAAATAAAGGGTTCAGTTCGACATTCCAACCACCTGAAGAAGTACAACGGCCGAAACGTTGTAATAAATATGGCGACAAAGATGACGACAATAGTCTGAATAATGTAAATAATGTACAAATCTATTTTGGTAAAAATCTTTCTGGAATTCTGTACTCAAGTGTGTTTTAGTGTTTTTTCTTCAACACTAGTTTCAACTTCGTTACACTTTCACACCCATCTTAAGAGCACCCTCATTAGCTGTCAGCTCAACATACATTGATGTGCCAAAAGTCATGGGAAGTAGTATGTAAAGGAAATAGTAAGTGGAGCCCACCGTGTATTGACATCACGAAAATGTTCGGTACTCATCCTTGACATCACGAAAAAGGTTAGGTACTCATCCCGCAATTTAACTTTTTAAGAATCTATTGTAACTAAATTCTACTTTGGTGTAGAAAAATGAACACGTGTTCTCCAACATTGATTAGCAGCTACTTGCACTCATAAAACTAGGGACATTCACAAAAAACGTGATAACTAAGATTTGAAACGAATTTTTATAAATGAAAAACTCTTTCTTGAAGCATTTATTTTAGTTTTAACTCCAAGATAATACATTAAATGTAATATTTCCAACTGCCAAAATACATTGCTTGATTTCAAAAACTAATTAAATTGACTAGAAAGAAATTCTTTTTTTTTCGCAAAAATAGTTTATTAGAGCACGTTTTTGTAGTCTTCATCGCAATGTTATTCTGTTTATCAACAATTCTTCCAAAAATAAAATATACATTTCAGAATCTTTATTTGAGGAATATCAGATGATTTAAAGTATAAATTAATTTGATTTGAAAAAAAATTATTTATTTCAAGTTTATAATATCGCATAAATGCATGTTTTTAATCCGAAAGTTGCTGCATTTTATCGACAGAAGTTTGGTTGAGGTAAATTACATTACATGTTTTTTTGTTTTTTTTATGTTAGACAAAAACAAATTCCTGCTTTAAATTCTCCAAGGAGTTCTGCTTTAAATTAATTAAGAGGATGTATCAGATGTAATAAATATACCAAAATTTTCTACAGAAAAATAGTTAAAAAATAATTTAATTACCTTGTGAATAAGTCCTGAAAATTTCATTAAAATCGAACAATTATTAGAATTTGCAAGAGTTTCCAAAACAATGTGTTTTTAACCTAAATATCCTAAATTTCATAACAGTAATCACTGTCCCACCTGCTGATGTAAGAAAAACAAGATTTTTAACCAAATTTTCGAACAATTCGAAAGGATTAAAAATTTAATAAAATAATAAAAAATACTTTGGTGTTTCCTTTTAATAACATAAATATTTTGATGAAATACTTTGTTTCTATCAAATGTGGAGCATTTTTTTTTATTATTGTAGGTACCTGCAATTTTTTTCTAAAAATCTAAAACATTTCAAGAGAGTTAAGTT
Organism: Acanthosepion pharaonis; assembly: GCA_903632075.3. Classification (NCBI taxonomy): domain Eukaryota; kingdom Metazoa; phylum Mollusca; class Cephalopoda; order Sepiida; family Sepiidae; genus Acanthosepion; species Acanthosepion pharaonis. The sequence continues at coordinate 1,072,800 of CAHIKZ030004263.1, forward strand.
TTATGTAGGCCCTATATAAAACTTATCTCTCTAGAAATGAATAACAACAATGAACCTTTGAAACAAAATTGCTTGTATGGAGAACCTCTTCTTGAAAAACGATAACAGCTTTTGTTCCGTCCAATTGAAATGTCAAATGCCCTCTTTCGTAACAATTATCCATTAGAGAATCACCATTAATTTTTACACGTTTACGTTCCGTGTAATTGTCCCAAAAGATAAAGACAATTTTGATATATATTTTATTATTATTTGCGAATGTCCACCGGCAGTTATCGACTGTGGGCTCAATCCATCCATGACGCCTCGATGTCTCATTCTATATTGCATGTAAAGTACGTTCTCCCATATGAAATGGCAGATGTTTGAAATATGCGTCGTGTTTTGACAATTGTTGAATACGCACATGACAAAGCGGCGTGAATTATCGGAGTCCAAACAAAGATTAATAGTGGGTGTAAGGTGAATATAACATTACGTTTCTAAAATTGTTGGTATCCTGTCCAAATCTAAGTAACACATGTTTACTGGAAATACCCGAGGGGAGACATTACCGTCTATGGTGAACAGTGTATAGGAGTGTCTACGAATCGTTAACGATGTGTCAACAAAGTTAACCAGCTGGAATTGTATAGGCAATTCTGAGAGAATTGGAAACCCTACCGGGATTTAGCATTGGAGCCACAATCTTAACAAGATACGCAGATGCCACGGTACTGATAGCAGACACAGAAAAGAATTTACAAAATCTTCCACAGAAAGTAGCGACAAAGAGTGAGAAGAAAGCACTAAGCATAAACTACAAGAAGACAGAATGCGTGGACATCAGTAAGAGGATAGGCTCGAAATGCGATTTGCAGACGCGGAAATTTAAATATCTGGGACGCAAGTTGGGAGAGGACGGTAAGTGCGACACTGAGATCCGTAGAGGTATTGAGATGGCCAAGGACACATTCCAAAAGCTGGGTAGAGTATTTCGAGACAGGAGGATTTCATTAGTAACGAAAAAAAAAACTTATTAAGCTGTTACATGACATCTGTCTTTCTTTACGGCAGCGTATCTTGGATGATTTTCTCAAAGATGAAGAAGAGACTCGAGTCGACGGAGATGTGGTTCTAGAGAAGGACGATAAGAATATGGACCGAGCGTGTGAGCAACAATGAGGTCTGCAAATAAGAAGGAGGCTTATACTTAACATCAGGAAGATGCAGCTGAAGTTTCCGGGACACACAATGAAAAAGGTGGGCCTGAAGAATCTGATATTTACGGATCGAATAGAGAGAGAGAGAGAGACAAGGGAAAACAACGCGTGGCAAGCCTGGCGGGCTTAAGCAAGTGGATTATAGAGGAAGCAGGGCGAAGGATTTTATTGAGAGCTGCAAAGGATAGAGGGAGGTGGAGAGCCATGATCGCGTACAATCGCACATAAAATGGCACATAAAAAGAAAAGAAATAACGAAAAGGGACACTAGTTACAAGCAGGCTTATATTTAAAACAGGAATACCAGTAGGTCAATTCAGCGTTCTTTAGCTTCCATGATATATTGGAGGATCGATCGATCGATTGATTGATTTGTTTTTTACACTCTACCAACAAATTTCAGCTTATTTAAAGACGACTCATTTTTGGATAGTATGAATTCTTTTTAGATAATAATGATTTTTTAATACAAGTCCTTCTATTTAACACATAGCTGCGAGGAGACGAGGTGGATTTCTCAAGGGTATCTTCACATAAGTGAATATAACAAACCCGAATGGAACTTGATCTCGCCTCTCCGTTTTCTCATTGCTAGCCATTATCCACTACACCACACGCACATCCAAGTTTACAGCCCCTGGTATTCACGAGTGGTCACTCATCTAGGTACTGACCAGCTTTATTGTTGCTTATCTTCGGTGATCGGACAACAACCGGTGTTTTCACGTAGTTCAGCTGTAAACCGGGATAGTACAAGGCCCTCTGTGAACACAACTACACCGAATATCATCTGGATATGACGTAACTAACTTAATCAAGGAGACATGGTAACTAGTTGCTTGCGGGTCGATGGTTTTATTCAGGTGTAGTGCAGACCTCATTAGACCATGGATCCTAGTTTATCAATGTATCACGTTCCGTATTATTTTATTTTTTACTAAAGTTCATTCAATACATTAATTAACCGTTTAAAGTGAGCGACTCAACGATAAATGACACGTTGAAGAGACCAACTTTTTTCATAAATTTCATTCAATACAAATCTCAAGTGCCACCCGTTAGTCGGTTATTTAATGCCGTATGTAATATGAATATAAGAAAGGGAGACAAAAATTAAAATTATGGAGCTAAAGAAGATAAAGAGCCGTTGAGAAGTTAAAATTGGATTGTTCTTGAAGCATTCCTGCGGAGAATTGTCCTACAAGCATGGTGAGTTCTAGCGATAAAATTCTGAAATCAGGGAACTTGTAGGAGATCGAACGGCCTCAATTCAATCTCTACTTTTTTTTTTTACTTTCAACAAATGTGTCAAGAAACAAATAATAAACAAGGGAAATAACAAATTCCACAAATCAATGCAATTACAATAATAGATATTTCTTTTATCAATAACATAAGCGATACACATTGTATTGAAATTATTGTTGCATTTAAATTTGTGTACAACTGTTTCGTTTTTGTGTTACTTAGAAATTTAAATTTAATTCAACGTCCTGTCCTAGTTTGTTTGAAATAGTATTTAAAGTTTTATAGAAAGAATGTTTGCTAAATAAACTGTTGGATGAAAATTTGTAGAAGTTGAGAGAATATTTATAAGTGTATGTTTAAATTAAACAGTTTCTTGATAGCTGAATTTTATGTGTAAATTAGTTTCCAATTCACAGTTCATTTAGAAGTTGTCTCTATTTGATCGTAATCCTTTGTTTTGAAGATGTTGTTGACATGATGATGTGAACTTTAAATATTGTAATTTAGTTTCGTCATCAAGTGTTGATATTGATAAAGTTTCAATGAATTCACTGGTGAGAATGAGTAATGATTGCTGTGCGAGTTAGTGATTGAGCTTTTTTTCTGCAGGTTGGAAATATGTTCAGAAGTAACTCATGCCTAACAATTGTGTGACAAAAATGCAGTAGGCGAATGATTGCCGGTAAATTTCACACTAGCGCGAATGTGCTAGTGTATTATATTTATTTACTTTTTAATCACATGATAGGCTCGAGAACAAGTTTTCATTTACTTGGCGCTTTTTTGGTTAGAACAGATCGTGCGTAGGCGGAAACATGACCTTAGCTTTATTGAACCAATCAGAATATCTCAGGTGCTGAAAACTTGGTTTGGAACCTCTATGTGTTTTGCATGTGAAGATAGTCAAAATATAATTTTCATATTTATTGTCCAATCAAGACTTACTTAAATGACAACATTATGGAAGCTAAAGAATGGAGCGTGTCTGAACAGTTGACATAGAAATATTGATAGAGTAGCAATAGGCTTGCCACAATCGCTGTATTTCGAGCAATAAATAAGGGGCTGTAGGGTGACAAATACGTTATCACCTACATGCAGGTAAAATGATCGGCTCCCTGTACCGCTCACGTGAGTATCTGTCTCTTCATGCTATCTTCTACCTTTATAAAAGCCAGATCAGTTCAAAAATGGAAGTCTGTTGCCATATTGGGGCAGGAGCTGACCCCAGCAACCCATTTTATAGTTTTGAGAATTCAAAAGCGTCTCCGAGTCCTTTTCGGAAATAATTATTCTCCACACTTCAACCTCTCTCTCACAGGCAGGATGTGGTTAGTCTCTCACTTCTCTATCGCTATTGCCATTGAAAGTACTCGGACGAACTCCACCCCTTTGTTCCACCACATTTGACCTTCAGGGCTAGGACCCGCCATGCCAGTTACATAGTAGAAACCACCCTCATCCCCTCTGTATTCCATCAGAGAATAGTTCCTCTCAAACAGATTCTTCCCGAGAGTCTCTGCCCTATGGAATAGACTCCCAAGATGTTTCCACGATCACAACAATCGTACCCTGTTCATGTCAAGAATCAACCGTTATATTACCCTCTTATCCCTTTAAACTGCCCAATAATGTAACCCAATAATGTAACCCCCTACTTCGAATGGCCACCGAGCCTCTATTGGGCGAATCTTACAGTAAAAAAATTGGAAAAGACAGTGTAAACGATTTCGAACTTTCCCAAGGATTGAAATCGAGAACGTCTACGTTGCATTGTCTGACCATTCGTGGTCTCCGTGAACTCCAGCAAATATACATTATGAAAATGAACAGTGTCATTGCACCCAGTTTGCCGAGAATTGGAGACTTCAGATTAATGGTGTGACCAGCATGTTTGACCGACATGTACGCAAACAAGTTTTTATATGAGACGTGATATAGAGCTCGATTAGTACTCAATACCTTGAATCTAAAATTTCGGGCAGATGTAAACAGTTACCGATATGCACGGCTCATCATCTCTGACGAAGAGTTTCGGCCACTTGTTGAGTCGATATCGCATGAAGCTGCTACAATTCGCCAGGAAAGGTTATCCTACACGATATTAGGCACCTAAATATGACTTTTGACCCAACATTCAACGCTTTCCGAGTCCCCGCTTCTTTTGGAATTAGGACAACCTTTTTGGTCAAAAAATCGATTACTGCTGTTTTGTTTATGCTTCATATGAATGTTTATGCAACACATGGAAATCAAAAACTCGAATTAATCGATCTGTTGTTGCAAAAACGCCATATTTTAATTAAGAGTTTTCGAGAAAAATGGAAACCGATATTACATTCAACGTAAACCTTGTATATTGCGCGCTGTAAGCAGCTAACAGTCGCTCTGTCTGTCATATAGCACTCAAAGTACGAGGTGTCACCTGGGCTGAATACCAATTACTAGCACCTGCTGGGAAGACGCAACAAGACGCTACAACAAGTCAGTAGATTAATGATAAAGAAAATTGATACTGCACCCAGTAAATAATCACTTTTCCAGTATAAACTTTTTTTAACACTTTTGATAAACAATATGAAGTGAAATTTTCAGTTCGAAATTCAGGCTACAGACTAATTGATCTATTTTCTTATACGTGTTAAAATGGTTAAATTTTAACAGAATTCTTTTCTCTCCTGCGATTTAAAATATTGATCCGTACTCTCCTCACTTTAGATTTATTGAGTTCTTAGAAATTTCTTTAATTACATTCTACTTAAAGTAGTTTTCAAGAACTCAACAAGGCTCAAAATGCAAAGAAACACGTTCAAACTTGTTTTTACGACAAATAACATTCTACTTTGTCGTAAAAAGTTTTACACGTGTTTCACTCTATTGATTGTCATCTTTGTCCATTTCTGCCTCCAGGCCTAGAATTTAAATATCTTTAAATTTATAAATAAAAGAGGAAGTTTTTTGTGGTACTTCCGCTCTTTATTTTGTCAAGATACAACTTTTGAAATAAAATCAACTCAGTCTAATGATGACCTTCTGTAGAGTGACTCATTCTGCCTTCTCAGATAAAAGTTTTCTTGACATGAATGAAAAACGATTATATTTAAACTATTGCTATTGTTATGCGAGGAAAATATGTTCACTATGCCATACTAGAAAATCTTTTTTGACACAATCTATCGTACTGATTTATAAGTCTACTATGCGGCCATACAGTGAATATTGCTATCACATCTAGTGTGCTGATTCTGCTAAGTATATAGAGCTTCTTGATAAAATACTAAGAATTTTCTTTGTTATTAGTCCTGACTTGACATCCTGGATTCAGTCACTTTCCCAACACCGTAACGTAGCTTCCTTTTGTCCTTTCTGTAAATATTTTCATGATAATTGTTCTGATGAGCTATCCTCTTTAAATTCAAGCCCAGTACTAGACTGGCAGTAAGATTTAAACATTTTACAATTGAAATGGCTAGATGTAACGCTAAGTTCTATGCTAGATGAAATGGCTAGATGTAACGGTAAGTTCTCTTCTTTCGTACTTGTCCATTGTTGAACTCTCTCTTCCGATTTTTTACTTTCAAATCAATTTTGATCTTCACATATTTAGATGCAATGTCAATCATTATCTTCTGTCTTCTTAATCCTTGTTTCTTTATTGTTCATTCCTCTTTATTATTGTTTTTTTTCTTTTTCTCATCTTCTCATCACACCCAGGAACACCCTTGGCATTATCAATGACATTATTACTTTCCTCGGAGGGAAATAAATTAAAAAAAAAAAAATAACAATTGGTATCGATATTTGTTGTTTATCGAATGTTACCAATATCAATATTAAACATTTAAATACCTTTCTAGTAAAAGCAGTGTATTAGATATTGTTAAATATGATTGATATTTACTAAGTCTAACTTAGTATGACATAAGCAACATAATGAGTAATGTACTAAATAAACTAGTAATACTATAACTAGTGTTATATGATAGAATTGCCTGCTGATAGAAAACATTTTTTATTCCAAAATGTTTTCAGTTAATTTCAGTATCATGCTATGAATATAAAAAAATACACGTGTTTGTTTGCATATGTGTGTATGTGTACGTGCGTGCGTGGGCGAGCGCGTGAGTGTGCTTAGTCAAGAATTTTCATTTTATATATGCTTCAGTAAAAGAAAATATATCTTTAAAATTTGGTTTGAGCGACATCCATGAAAGACGGTCTCCTGAGTTGAATTCAGCTTTTGTTTCTTCTGTATTTCTCAGATAAGACCGTTGTCTCTTGCCGTTAAAGAGTGTATCGACAAAATGTGATAAAAAAAGAAGTATTAGTTAGAATAAAAGTCGTAATAGACTAGTGCACTAAATACTGAAAATTGCTATGAACATCAACCTGAACCAGCTCTCAGTGGCCATGGAGTCACTATTTTCAGGGACGTTAGCATTGTACACATAAAAGCGAACAGTAAATACGGTGATTAAAGGCAACAAATGAAAAATACTGTCTTTAACCATGATGGGAATATTATCAAAAATATATCTGTTATTCTGTTGAATATTGGTATGTTGAAAGTGAAATTGAATTATGAGTACCTTGATATTGAAATCGGCATATCCTCAGACAAAAATATATCTGTTAAAAATATGACAAAAAGAAATATAGGTATGTTGAAAGGGAAATTGAATTATGAGTACCTTGATATTTAAATCGGCATATCATGAGATCGAGCTATTGACAAAAGTAAATATAGGTATGTTGAAATATGACAAATATGATCTTTTCTCTTTACTTCAGTAATCTTAGAATTTAAATGCAACGCCAATCGCCATATTATTACTTGCTGAATCCTATTCTTTTACAGTCTATTCTCCTGACTAAAGTCTTCTCGTTTTTTTTCCATTCCCAGTAACCCTTATGTCCTAGTGGCATTATCACTTTCTTTGGGGTGAGATGATTAAAAAATAATATGTTCCTTGAAATTCTATAGCATTTTTTCAGTCTGTCTTGTATTCATTTGTTAACTTTTAACTCTTTAGTCTAGTAAATTACTTGTGGCAATGTTCATTGCATTCCAGTTGTCTTTGCTTGAATATTTGCTTCCATTCTCATATACGTCTTTAAAAAGAACTAAAAGTTTGCTATTGTGTTAATATCTGCTAAAACTTATTACCTGCCTATTAATTTGTTGTATCTGTACCATTTATTTGGATGGAGAGGATGACAATGTGAACAATGTTCTTTGTCGAATGCGAATGTAGATTACTCTGCATAAATATACACTTTAGTTTGAGCTTCTTTTATACTCAGTGTCTTTCCAAAACTTACAATAATTCATTGAAATTATCATGATATCAAAATAATCTTTCCACGACTATTCAACAAACTACCAAAATAGTCAAAAGAAGCAAGCAAAAGAATAATGGTCGGACAATGTTCCTAAGTAGAATGGGTGGTGCTTCACAGGGTTTCAGAGACTGACATGCAACCCAGACACGTGGAGGGAGCTGGTTATATGTGCAGCTGCCCAGCAACATTTTTGATACATATGATGACGACGACGATGATGATGATCATCATCATGGAAATAAAAAAAAATCATAACCTTAAAACTACTATTATGCCTAATTAATAATTGAAGTTCTGGGTGCAATCAAGAAAGGAACAGACCGCGTATTATGAAAATCTCTATTAGCCTGTGTATAAAGACTTTAGGGATTCAGAAATTGCACAGTTTGAAACTGCTCATGCATTTATGATACTATTTTCAATTAAAAATTAATTAATAAATTAATTATTATTCTTAATGATAATAATAATAATAATAATAATAATAATAATAATAATAATAGAATATTAATGTAAAAATGTCATTATAATCAATTAACAAGAAAATGGACAGGTGGAATGTACGTATTAACTAACTTCTCTTATCAGATAATTATCCGCTAAAGTATTGTTCTAAACAGAAAGCAAAATAAAATAATAATGTATAAATAATAATAATAATGAACGTGGCTTCTCATATGAATTTGTAGGAAGTGTAGACTTCCTGTTGACAAGAAATCATGCTACCATATGCAAGAGAATAGGATCAACAATGTGATATCAATTCAACATTTAAATAGAGCGCGTCCTTGAAGCCATCAAACCAGACATCACTGCGAATGACAAAGAAACAAGAATATACCTCATCATTGACGTAGTTGTTGATGGTCACCATAATATCTGTGTCACAAAATTGACAAGCATGAGAAATATACCGACCTCAGGATTGAAATTGTCAAAATGCGGGAAGTTTCCAATGCAATAATTGTTCCAGTTAACATTGGAGTGTATAACGACGAACTTTGAGAAAATCGAAATAATCTCCTAACAATGAGTGTCGTAGGGGCTCCAATGTACTGTAGATGTAGCTAAAGTGAATATGTCTAGGGCAAGTCATGCTGAAGAAGCTTATCTATCTCGAAACAGGTTTTGAATTCAGAACTATCGCACTCCAGACAGAGAAACAGCTCTACCATATTGTTTAATCCACACCCGGGGATGTTGAATTAATGCCTTTTAAATGGTCATATATGATGATATATTATACATAAATACTAAATATACTGTGATTTATCAGAAAACAAGTGAGAAAATATGGACTAGTCATTTATGTATTAGCAACTGCCTCGCGATTAAATACACATCTGGAAAAATATGAAATTATTTGTGTATTCGCAACTGTGTTGTGATTAGATACACTACTGGAAAAATATATAAGTGACATTACAGTAATAGCAACAGTGTTGTTATTAAATACACTACAGATAAATAGGCATTTGGCTTTTCTTTATTAGCAACTGAGTTGTGATTAAATACATCACTGAAAAATATGCTATTGTCATTTCTCTATTAGAAACTGTATCGTGATTAAACTACTGAAAAATATGCAGCTGTCATTTGTGTATTAGCAACTAAGATGGATGGCGGTTAGGATTGAGGAATCGGATAGCTGAGTTCGAATTCCAGTCGAATGCATTGTATTCACTTACGTGCTGATACCCTGGGGAAAGGCATGAATCATCTTCTTCTCTCTCCAGCTATGGGTAAATATCAGGACAGACCGGGTTCTATAGACTTGGATGGCAACTGGTCTACCGCAGAAATAAATGGCAACCTACTGCAGGAAAAAATATGTCTCGTCAGTCATGTATCAAAAGATACATGATCGCCTAAGCGTGTATTACGCATGGTACGTGATTGATTGACTGT
>CAHIKZ030004263.1:1085000-1155000 GCA_903632075.3 Acanthosepion pharaonis
GGTTGAACAATTAGATGCAACCATATTTTCTAGTTCAATAGTTTGTTTTTTTTCTCGAACTTCTCGCCTATTGATACGCCTTTTCAATTTCTTGCATCCCTGTCACTTTAAATCTTAAAATTTAAATACAATGCCAATCGCCATATTATTACTTGCTGAATCCTATTCTTTTACAGTCCTGACTAAAGTCTTCACGTTTTCTTCCATTGCCAGTAACCCTTACGTCCTAGTGGCATTATCGCTTTCCTTGGGGTGAGATGATTAAAAAATATGTTACTTGAAATTCTATAGCATTTGTCAGTCTTTCTTGCATTCATTTTGCTAACTTTTAACTCTTTAGTCTAGTAAATTACTTGTGGCAATGTTCATTGCATTCCAGTTGTCTTTGCTTGGATATTTGCTTCCATTCTCATATACGTCTTTAAAAAGAACTAAAAGTTTGCTATTGTGTTAATATCTGCTAAAACTTATTACCTGCCTATTAATTTGTTGTATCTGTACCATTTATTTGGATGGAGAGGATGGCAATGGGAACAATGTTTTTTTTCTCGAATGCAAATGTAGATTACTCTGCATAAATATACACTTTAGTTTGAGCTTCTTTCCAAAACTTACAATGATTCATTGAAATTACAGTGTAACCCGGATATAAGAGACCCGGATATAAGTGAAATCCGGATATAAGAGAGATTTTCTTTGGTCCCAAATTAAAGCTGTGTTAATGTATATAAAATAGACCAAACCCGGATATAAGAGAAACCCGGATATAAGAGACTTCTTCTCCGGTCCCGACAACTCCCTTATATCCGGGTTACACTGTATCATGACATCAAAATAATCTTTGAATGTATATAACATTTTCATTGCTGGCATATTATGAATAGAACTGTTTGATACTCACTTGCCAGCTATAAATGAGTTAAAAATTGTTTCCTCAGTCTTGAGAGGGATAACATATTTTCCACTCTCAACCCGTTTCTTACAAATGTAATATTGTAAGCCTGCCACTTTTCTATAGCTATTTCCATGACAAATTTTCAAATGACTTATATTCTTTAGTAGTTATGCCATTTCCTCGAGATCAAAAGTTCCTTAGTTCCTCTCTGTTCCAAATGTAAGAAGGAGAAAACTTTATTCAGACAGCTTTTTTTGCCAAACAACCACTTAGTTGCATTCCTGAACACGTCAATGTTGACATATTCACGTGTAGCATCAGCCGTCATCTTTCATTCATATCTTAAGTTTCTTCGTTTCCATTTTTCTCACACACCTCAGGGAGCATTACTACGTTGATTTTAACCATGAATTCTTATACTTTTTGGCGCCATCGCCCACTTTCGCATGAAAATATTTTCCAACGTTCACTTATGTAGTAAAAACAAGTAAAAAACTTTTTGGTAAAAGTCTGTTACTGGTTCATAAACCGACTTTATGATGAAGCAAAAAAACAAAGGAGGTAACAAATAACGCTGACTTACGCAGCTGCTGCATTAAAGTAGCAAATGAAATCAAACTTGACCATTGAAAACTATATATATATATATATATATATATATATATATATATATAATTTAATTTTATGTTATGGTTAGTTTTATGGTTATAATTAGCGTTACTAGTGTCGACAAAAAATTAAATGCTTTGTGCACAAAAATATAAAATTAAAAAGAATATACACGACTAGCACTATTAGTCTACAATCCTCATTAAAATTAGTTGAAGAAATTTCTTATATATATATATATATATATATATATATATATATATATTTAATTGGAGGTGACAGTAGACTGTGCCTTGAGCATTGTCAAGTTTAGATGAGAAGATATGGACACTGGTCATGAAAATATTCATACAACATCACTGACAAATCTACTGATAGAAAACATCGGCGGTGCTTTCCTTCCTGAGGTTAATGTGCTGATGATGATGGGGTTATACCGATAAAAATGATGATTTGCTTTTAAAATATAATATAAAAAGTTCAAAGAGTCCAGTTCTTAAAAATAATTTATCATCTCACTTATCTACAATATCTAAAATAATGTCGTTTATGAATTCCTATATCCTTTGGAAGATTGTATCTCTAACACTAACAAAAAAAAAGAAACTTTAAATTCTGATATTGGCCCCACAGACACCACAACCTCTCGTAGGTGAACTTGACATTGGTCAAAATTTGTGCAATTCACGGACATATCATCTAAAAAATAATGCTAATAATGTTGGACTGTATGTCAATAACTATAAAACTAAGTTTTTACAGAGGCTTTATTACAAACAGTCTTTGGTGAATCACTAAAATCTGTTGAATCTTTTGCATATCTAGGAAGCGAGATAAATTGTACTGAAAAGAATTCCGAAAATTCGCATAGATAAAAGCTGATCTACCTTGAATAAAATGGATGTAATCTGGAAATCTGATCTACTAGACAACCTCAAGCGGAGATATTTTCAAGCCACTGGAGAGGTGGTGTTTATGTATGGTGCAACTGCTTGGACATTAATTAAAACCCTTGTGTCTATGTTTGATAGAACCTACAATCGGATGCTGAGAACTATATTTAACAATTTTTGGAAACAATATACAAATAAATCACAGCTCTATGGAACCATACCTAATATTTCTACAATCTTACGCGAACGTAGAATGCTTTTTGCAGGTCACTGGTGGCGAGCAAAACAAGAACTACTGCTCAGAACACCTAACCATGGAGCAAGACGGGTTGATCGCCCAGTAACTGCCTACATTGACCAGCTATGTTATGAAACAGAATGCCGGGCTAATGACCTTTCAAGCTTGAATCAGGACCGTGAGGGTTGACGTGATAGATTCATGAATGTCTGAGCTAGCTCGACCGAATAAAATAATAAAATAATAGATGATGAGAAATAAGTAACATAATATTAACAGAAGACAAATGTACATTGCACCAACTTTTAATATAGAACATAGTGCAAAAAAGATTCTAAATTCTGGAGGTTGTTGTAGTAAAAGAGAAGCAGCCACCATTAAATAAGGTATCTTTCTCAATATATATTGTAGCATGCCTACGGACGATAATCGGTATGTCCCTATTTATATAAATATAGTAGTAAATGCTGTATGTTGATCTAAAGTTGGAGATTCGTCTCCGGTTGTGCTGGTCAAACTCTCTGCCTCCGTGCAGAGAAGATCCTCAGATGAGGCTGTGTCGAAAGGTAGAGTCTCGTCTCGGGAAACAGCTACCCAGCCCCGTTTTATACGGCGTCTACTGGGAATTTTGGGCCGAGATTATGGGCTCGGATACCCCACATTAAATTCGGCCTTGTGCTACATCTGACCGTGTGGGGCGGTTGCTAGATATCCAGATATTGGAGATTCATGGTGGAATTCACTTCACTCACTTCTAACAGTTGACTACTACTTCTACGCGCCGCAGGCGAATCTTATATGTGTTGTTCTTTTCCTATGTATTATCGTTTATTATCAAATTTCGTGTGAGTATTCTATTTAGCAACCTTCCGTAGGTTACAAAAATAAGGTATCATATATTGAAGTTTGTTGTGAAAGAAATACTTTAAAAAAGCAGTTTGGCCGTTTATACGGCGTCACCTAGGGTGACTGGAAATTGGTTCCATCAAACGTGAGAACATCGAAATGAAAATAGAGATGCGTAAATATACACAGAACGGTATTGCTGAAGAAAATTATATATATATATATATATATATATATATATATATATATATATATATATATACTAGACTGCTCGTGACCCGTTGGGTCACTGACTATCCAGGTTACAAAGTATTTAAGTTAATTTCAACACTCCATTGAACCACTTCATAATTTTATTGTGATTCAATTCAATATTTCAATCCGTTGGTGATATTATTGATCTGGTTTACAAGTTCAAGGTTAACGTTTTTACAGCTTGTTTACAGCATTTAATAGGAACAGAACTTCTGTGATATATTTCAACTTTAAATCAGATTAACTTATTTTTAAGTCATATTATATGAAAATATTTTTTAAATATAACAGAAAATATTTAAAATATTGTTTGCTTAAAGAAAGTGTCTGGTTATATCGTAAAAATGTATAAAAGAATATAAAAATATTATGCCATAGAAGAACGATTAGAAAATGAAATGTAAGATCGTTGAAATTCTATGAGCCGTTATTCTAAGAATAAAGAAAACGAATATATGATGATTCAACCAATTTTTTTAAGACAAGTAAAGAAAAGGCGTGTAATGAAGATTATCTGTTTCGTACTCACCGTCAGCTCTATATGCAGAAACTCACAGCTGCGAGCAACGCTATAAATTTTCTTAAAAGAACTTCCATTAATACTGCAGCAATTCAATGCTGGAAGTCGTCAAAAACCTGAATTGTGGCTGCATATGACAAATTGTCGTCATAGATACAAACCAGGAAATCACAGGAAACTTGGAAATGCAACAAAGGGCAGGGATTTCAGCTTGACAGTCAAAGACAGAAAATTACGCCGAGAAAAAAAAAAGATGTCGCTTCGTGTTCGAAAGTGGACAGTATTGATTACAAGTCAGGCTGGGTCGGTATTTGTCTGCCATCTTGTTTTGCTATTTGCAAATAGTTAAATGGACGGGCGTCATTTTCTGGGTATTTTCCTGCTGATAATGGGTGAAAAATACATATAGACGAAGCAATGCTCGTGTGGTTTGAAAGTTATGTTACTCTGATATATATTGTCATGGCTATACTTTAAAAATACACATACAAATCTATGCATGCCAATATATTCTTTAAATAAAGGGTGTATCCTTTTTTACAGCTGAAGGTTTCGCTAGGAGAGTATAGAATTCTTGTTGCAATCTAACATTGGTGGAATAGAGCCTCTGGGATATTTTCCCTAAAGAGATACATTTCGAATCGGGTAGGAATATGACAAGACCTCAGTTCTGCTGTGAGAAGCTGATATTTGAGAATATTATTTCGGATTTCTCTAAATATCAGAAGTGTGGTTGGCTACATTGAATTGTTGAACGTGTGTGAGAATTAAAAGTTTAGTGCTTCTATTCATGCATTAGAAAAAATAATAATAATAATAATAATAATAATAATAATAATATATAATATATATATATATATATATATATATATATATATATATATATATATATATAAATATAGATAACTAGACTCGTTTCGAAAAACCCTAGATTTTTTTTGATTTGCTAATCAAATCAATCTCGAGGAAAAAAAAGGTTTAAAAAAGAAAGAGCTACAAACATGAACTTCTGCCGACAAAAAAAAATCACACAGATGCAGGTCTGAAGCCCAAAAGAAAAAAAACCCGATACGAGTAAACAACTAACTAACAAAAGAGATCAATACAACCGTAGAGCAGACCTAGATACACCTAGTGAGCCAGACAAACCTGTTTAGGTTTCACCTAAACGATCATCAGGGAAAGTTTGGCCAAACTTTCCCTGACGATCCGTTTAGGTGAAACCTAGGTAGGTTTGTCTGGCTCACTAGGTATATATATATATATATATATATATATATATATATATATATATATATATATATATAGTTATATATATATACGTCGGACTGCTTCAAGCCGGGATTAAAACCCGACTGATTTGATACCTTACCTCTAGATATATATATATATATATAATAACTGGCCACTCGTATTCGAGGATACCCGTTTACTAGGGCGGGTAGACAATCCCTATTGCAGATGCTCGCTCAGGCACACTTGTTTTTGCTCAACACCCACATAGCCCACCTTTAGTTTATACTGCAAATATGCTGAGCAGGCCTTAGTTACAGTTTCTTGGAGAGAGCGTGTAATCTGGCGTGGTGAACAATTTGAACAAGGCTAGTATGCTCAAGCGCTCGTCCACGATGACTTGTGGCTTCGTGCTAGCACAACTATCGACGGCCCAGGAAAGCTCCGTCTAAACAATTTCACTGACAAGACTTAGCTCAATCAGTAGTATGGTTTGCAAGCACTTTACAAAAGTACTGCACGTAGGGATCAACTTCGATCCAGTCTGATATCATCAGGAAGTCGTCTTCTTGAAAATAGACCATTCGAACCCGGATTTCATGGTCAGAAAGCGAACGTTCTAACCATTATCTCTCTCTCTCTCTACACACACACACATACACACACAAACACAGATACACACACACACACACACACACACATATATATATATATATATATATATATACATGAATTATTCACACAAAAACTAATGCAAAGGTTAATGATTTAAATGGCGAGACATCCATCATCGCAAACAATTCAAATAATATACAAAAACCTCCGTATTCGTTATGAATGAAATGATCCTTGTTTATATAAATTTCTGCCGTATTAGTTCTTATTTTTACTACAAGCTTTCGTCTGTTCCTACAGACATCTTCAGGTATAGAATAGATGTTGTTCTTGTTTTTTCTCTTAGTAATAAGAGGACAACGAAAATATATGTATTGTTGTATCCGAAAATGCTATTGAAAATGAGTTACTGTTTTTTGGAGCGCGCTAAAGCAACGCTGAGTTTGATTTTAAATTTTGTAAAGGTTGTGCGTTCATATATGGTGATGAACGATTTTTTACTGGTAAATTTTTTCTGTCAAAGTGGCATGAACTATATTGTTCAATAATTACAGTAATGTCGCACTTATTATCCAAAAGTCGCACTTGGATCAGTTATTTAAATTACGATAAACGTGCAATCAATTTACAAATACATGAATTATTCACACAAAAACTAATGCAAGGTTAATAATTTAAATTTTGCGACATCCATCATCGCAAACAATTCAAATAATATGCAAAAGCAAGGATCATTTCATTCATAACGGATTGGACGTTTATTTGAATTAATTGCATTTATCGTATATATATATATATATATATATATATATATATATATATATATATATATATATATATATATATATATATATATATATATATATATATATATATATATACATATATAATGGTTCACCTTGTACAAAGGGCGGGTTGTGCCACTCGAGGTTGATGTTTACGTTAGGAGGCAAGTTGTACGAATAGGATAGACGATAACGGGTAACACTAGAATTGAATAGGTTAAGATTGTACTTATCAGGGAAACATTGTCTTGGGAGTCAGTTCCACAGTGCAGTGGTACGCGGGAAGAAGCTGTACGAATGCTACTTACTTCTCACCAATGGAATACGGAGGGATATATGTGGTTTGATATAATGTAAGTGGCATTGGGGTCTTTGCTGTAAGGTTAGAACTCACACACACACACACACACACACACACACACACACACACACACACACACACACACACACACACATATATATATATATATATATATATATATATATATATATATATATATATGTATGTGTATGTCTCTGTTTATGTATGTGCGTGTGTGTTTTAATTTTCTTCAAAAAATCGTGAAAGGAACATACCACCAAACTGAATAAAATTCCCGAAGCAAACATAAATTCACAACATCATAATTTGTTTTCGATTCATTTATCAATTTGCTTCGCACAGCCTTAAGGATATTAAAGTTCTGACTTCGGGATTTTTTTAATTTTTTTTTTTTGAATTGATCGTCAATATTATGCATATATCCGTTTAACACTTGTATGAAAATTGCTATAAGAGATTTATCTTGTCTAAAATGCAAATTTGCAAACGTAATATCAGCAATGCTAACCAAAAAAGAAAGATATATATATATATATATATATATATATATATATATATATATATATATATATATATATATATATATAAAAGAAAAAACGAATCAGGTGAAACTTATCCATAATTCATCAAAATTTAATTAACAAAAAAAATAATTTCATAAATTTTATTGAAATTGAAACTCCTTTAATCGGGAATTAACTCCCAATTCTGTCAATTATCTCTCCTTAAATAATCTAATTTCTTCCAGGTGAAAATCCCGATAAATTTTTATACGATTTTATGCAAATTTTAAAACCTACTCTAAAATTACCGGAAATAGCTTTTAAATTTTTCATTGATTAGGTTTTATAAAATTTTTTATATTTAGATTATTGCTTACTTTAAATTTTATAGCTACGAGTAGAATTATTTTGGATTATTTTAAAAATATTTGTATAAACATCATTTGTCCATCTTGATTTTATTCATGCAGACACATACAACCCTACCTCATATATAAATATATATATATATTGTTAAATATAGCAGACAATGTCTATTTTGTTTGATCATGAGCCGTTCTAAGCTTCGTATAGTTGCTTTAATTGCGGGAGAAAATCAACATTTGAATATCTTTATTGCGCTGTTCCTTGATCTAAGCTTTTGACTCACATGAGCCATCTTCAGACTGGTTATATTGACATTTAAACAAAGGTATTCACCATCAAAGATAATATTTTGTTATGTTGACATAGAATATTGCTTAGCGATTATGACGGTCGCGGAATAGCAAGCACAGGTCGTAAATATAAACTTAGTAATACCTCTAACGAACATTGACAATATTAATAATTGTAACTATAATAGTAAGTCAAAATGAACCTAATACTATTAACTTATACTATTGTAACTAAATGCATAATTAAAAACATGATCAAACAGCACTCAAAAAATAATAGGTAGAAATGTTAAACCCATTAATAATAATAAACAAGTTAAGCTCATCATATGTTATAAAAATGAAAAGCAATTGACCTGATACTCTCTAATAACCCTACAACAACACAGCTAAATCTTATAAAAAACAATATAGTGTATCAATTTACATGTCCGTTCAGAGATTGTATCTCTGATACAAATAATAAACCCACTGCGTATATTGGTTTTACTATAACCACGCTCTCCCGTAGATTTATCTGTCATCTTTCTGATCTTAGTTCTATTAAACTGCATTTCTTAGAAAACATAGCCATATGCAGATATTATTTGATAACACAACAATACTCACGCATATACACAGTAAAAAGAACCTTCAAATATTGGAAGCCATCTACATTGAAACAAAGTAAACCACAATAAAAAAAATTATATTTGAAACTAGTCACAGCACATTATATTGCATCTAAATATATGGTCCATTTGTTAATATTTTAAACTCTCACTTGGTACGACGTCACGAATCTCCGTTTTTGAAAACTGTATCAAGTCCTTTTATTTTATTAATTTAAGTCCTTCTTTGACAAATATTATTTTTTGTCAAAAGTTGGATTTTTTAAAAGTACATATGTATCAAAGATAGAGCGTTTAGAGATATAGACATTTTGAAGGCTCGGATTGAGGAATCGGAGAGCCGAGTTTGAATTCCATTAGGATCCATTACAATCACTCAGGTGCTAATACCCAGCTATGGTTAAATAGCAGGGCAGACCGGGTTAGTTGGATAGCAACCTACTGCTCGCCTAAGACTAACTGAATGGATATAGCGAGAATGTGAGCAAGAATATCCAGGCCAAATCTTGAAAATGGGCCACCATGCACGTTAGATTTCTGTCTACAATCTATCTATTTATCTGTCTATCTATCTGGTTCGAATCTTACCATGTTGATCCCAGCATGTATACGTTATGGGCATTACTATATACTTGATATAACAACACCGATAGCTGAATGGAAAAAAAAATAACAGACAAGCTTAGTTCAGAAAGAGGTTTATAATGCTACATCGTACACAAAATTAGATATATACATATATGCAAGTGTCCCACGCAAAGAAATTATAACATACGACTCAACAAACATTGTGTTAGAAAGGAGAACCTTACTTGGGCATAAAGCTGTTTCTCTACGACTTGGGCTACGCCATGTGATTTTTCCTGTAAGTCCGACCACTCTGAACTAAAGATGTCCTTCGTCTCTGCGCTCTCCATGATAACTGCTCTCGTTAAATTCCCTCCTAACATCATTCACCAGCCGTCACGTGATCCTCGTAACTATCTCAATGAAAGGGACAGCAACATCATTTGTAACCCAACAAAATAAAGATAATAGAATGGAATTCGAAAGAGAGAAATCAGAAACTATGGTAGAAATAGACAGGATCAAAATATTGATAAAATACGTTTTCTTCTGTTCAGGGCGTTTGCGATTATATCTCTCCTCATCCTCCAATCACTTATAGCCATTAGCAACGATTTTTTTCTTTGCCAAGCCTACCGTACCCCTGGTTTGCCATCTATTCACCCAAGCTCGTCGGGTAAGTGGCCTGTTGCCTTTCCCTGTACATCTTGCATCGATATGCCCAATGAGTGTAAATTTCTCCAAACCCTCTTTCCTCATTATATCTACAAAAAATTCAGCTGTGTTTTCTGATTCTAATCACAGCTGTCATTTTTTGTTTGCATTTTCCTTAAAACATTTCATGCATACTTCCTCTGTCCTTGGAATTATCAGCATCCTTCTGTAGAACCACATTTCTAATATCTCCTGTTTTCTCTTCATCAATAACAAAAAGATTGTCCAGAATTCACTGTCATTCAAGTGGATTACTATTGCATAACAGTTCGGCACTCATCTCTTTGTTTATAACTGCGGACTTTAAAATGTTTCGGTGTCACAAGGTTTTTAGCCAACATTTTGAGCATAAGTGAATTAAAACTTCTTTATACGAATAACAGTTTTATTGATGGAATCAGCATTATATATAAAAGACAGGTGGAGAAGAAATACAACAACTAGCAGGCTTTATATTACACTGTGACGTATCTATGTTTACATAAGCCCATCTTTTTTCGAGAGAAACAAAGAGAACAGTGATATATTTCTATGTAGTATCTATCCTCTTACATAGCAGTGAATGCTGGAACTGGAGGTAAGAGAATATGGTTCTGCAGACATATACTGAAAATTCCATGAACGGAACGAGTAAGCAACAAGAAAGTCATTAGAATAAATGGTAGCAGAAAGAACAGGAAAAAACGTCTGAAATTCCTTAAAAACCTAATGAGGAAGGTGGGATTGTAAAACTTGAAAAACTGACAGTAGTATGACCAGAAGAGCTTTGTCTTCTGTCACGTTTTTGCCCATAATACGCTTCAATAAATACCTCTCCGGCTTTCAAACCAGATATATGGAAGGAACTGCCCAGGTGCCCAGTTGTGCAGCGACTCTAAGACCACATCTTGTCCTGAAACTGATTATAAAGACCTTAGGTCGAAATCATAGTTTGTTCAATATGTATCAATGGTAATTGTTGACAATTAGACTACATTGCAACCTGTTAAGATTGGTTTCGTACAAATATTAGAGGGGGCACAGTGTTCTCGGATTGAGGAATCGGAGACCCGAGTTCGAATTCTAGTCGAATCCATTACATTCACTTAGATGCTAATACCCTTGGGAAAGGTATGAATTATCTTCTTCTCTCCCCAGCTATGGGTACATAGCAGAACAGACCGTGTTCTAGAGATTTGGATGGCAAATGGTCTGCCGCAGAAGGAAATGGCAACCTACTACGGGAAAAAATCTACCTCGTCAGTCATGTATCGAAAGATACATGACTAACTGACTACGCGTGAATCACGCATGGCACATAATAACTGACTGAGTATTGGGAAAGGTATGGGTAAATCATTTCTCCTCGCTAAGGGGACAATTATATAGAAGAGAAACACCTCTGAATGTAAAACCAGTGAGTTGAGGAGGTAGAAACGACACCATGTAAAATCCTGTGACATTACCGGATTGCGTTTATGGTCCTACACTCCATAGGGATTTAACATCAAATAAACAGCTTAGGACGTATAAAAGTAAGTAAATCTTCAAAAGTACTTACAAAAATCGATAAATTTGTGGAACATAGATATTTACTTAACTATCTCAAAGGTACTTTATTTATATATCTAAAATTCTCAAAATCTGTGTGTGTGTATGTATGTGTGTGTGCTGTTTGTGCATTTCCACAGTTTTCATCTGATTTCGATGAATTTTTTTGTTTGATACATAATTCTTCAGTACCAGTTTTGAGTCCGAATTGGCTGGAAAAATTAAGACCTTGAAGGTGAAAAATCGAAAAAACTCATTTTTTACACTTTATGCAAAAATCAAATGCAAAATTTAATGTCTGTAAAAAACAGCGTAAAATCAATTGTAAATCTAAGGCAAAAGACTAATATAATTATAAAAAAAATTATAAACACCTTATACATAAAAATTATCGTATATTATTAATGGAAGGTCCATGGAAGAGATTTCTTCCTTGCAAGAGTGTGAACGCAAAAACAGCCCTTTTCAGCCGCCCCCAATCCTCAATTCAAATTGTTATCCCCCCCCACACACACACACATTTGGTGATGTGCGTCAGTTGCACCCAGTTGTCACTAATATTGATTTTCGGGTGGGCTGTGTTGTGAATATGGATTATCTCCTCTTAGATAATCCAAGCTATAAAAGCTGTATACTTCCGCTGTCAAGTCAGATGAGTCGTAGTATTCGAACCCATTCTGGGAGCTTCCTGTGATAGCCTGAGCGGGGGGGTGGAGCTTTGACATCATGCTGGACGAGAAAGCCTTCCGCTCCATCCCCAACTGTCTGAATGTTGGTAGCTTGAAGTTACCGGTCATTGTGACGGGTCGAAGACCGGTATGCTGGAGGTGTGGAGTGACTGGTCATCTCTCCTCCTCCTGCCCAGAGAAGAAGGCCTCTGGAAGTCAAGCTCCAGTTGTTCAAGATCCCCCTCTGACCGCTTCTCTAAATATCGCCTCGCCTGTAATGGGCGTACCAGCCTCCGGGACCGGGTCGGTTAATCCTCCGGTTGGCGTGTCATCAAAAGCCACATTCCCCAAAGAGCCTTCGCCCGCTGCCAGTGCAGTTGTGGAGAAGGGGGAGGGGAATGGCTGGTGGCTAGTAAGGCCAGAGGGAAGCGCCGGACAGCGGGTCCTCAGTCCCCTGAAGCCCCAAGGAAGAAAGGCACTTACAGCCCCATTCCCTCTAGCAACGTTAAGGGCGATGCCCCGGCCTCTGAACTGACACTCCAAGAAAAGCAAAAAATTTGACCCCGGATACAAAAAGTCTGAGAAAATTAAAGAGAAAAGAAACAATTAGATGCTAAAAGAAAAGACCCGATCCCTTCAACGTCCTCTGCTAGGCCCACCCTTCACCGAAGAAAAAACCTTCACCTTCGCCTGCTATATCGCCATCCAAATCCACACCCCTCAGTAGAGATCCCAGCCCCTATAGACATAGATCTTTTTATACCCCTCTCATTACACCCACTCCCTCCCCGTTAAACAAAAAATCCACCCCTCTTTACCCCCAGTCAATCACCGGTCAAAAAAAAAAAAAAAGACGATATGCCTCCTCCCGCTGCGAAGCGTCTAAAAGCCCCACGCAAGAATCAAAAGAACAAAGGAAAAAGACTATTTTTCAACAGGGGAGAGGAGGTGTGCCATATTTCCCCAGCCCAGGCCGAGAGAGCCCGGGGCTATGAAACCAGGGTAAAAGACCTAAAATACTTGCTCTCCATCAAGCAGTTTGCAGACCTGGATATAGAGGTTCCACAAAACTTCCCAAATGCTCAGAGGGTCCTGACGGTAATTAGATCAGGATCTGCGGCAAAACAAACTTGGGCCATGGTTGACGAAGCCATCAATGCTTATAAGATGGCTTTGCCCATTGCCATAACAGAAAATGATCATTTGAAAAATTTAAAAATTCTGTGCAGGGAGGGTCCCCGTTTTAGTTCATCCCTCCCTATATAGAGCACTTAAATTGACCTTCCCTGGGATATCGGCGGTATCTCCCAAGATGGCACCATCAAGACTGAGATGGGCCATGGGTCTATGGGAGAGCGGTCGGTATCCTTACCCCGTCAATGTTCAAACCAGTAGTTCAAACCTAATCAGGCTTCACTATGGCTCTCTGGTTAGCTAGTTTAAATGTCCGGGGCCTGAGGTCCGAGTCTCGCAGGGCGAGGCTCTCTCGTGACCTTCAGCGCCTCGGGGTGGATGTGTGTTGTGTGAAAGAGACCCGGTTTTCTTCTCATGATCGTGAGGACATACTGTCTAAGGGGTTCGCCCTTTATTCAGCATGTTTTGATGGTCGTTCGAGGGGTGTCTCTTGGCTAGTTAGCAAGCCTTTGCAGGCTGCATGTACCCTTGTCTTCGCGGATCCGGCGGGCAGGCTTTGCGTGCTGGATGTTACCATAAAGGATAAGGCTCTACGTCTCATTGGGGTTTATGTGCCCAATATCCATTCCGAGCTGCCTGCCTTGTTTCGGCAGATCGCGCCGTTCTTGACGACGTCTCGTCGGGTAGTTTTAGCGGGTGATTGGAATGCCGTCCTTGACCCCGATATAGATCGTATAGGGCAAAAAAAGGTACTAACAACCCGGATGTGAAACCATTTCGGGACTTTATCGATGAGTTTGATCTCGTCGATAAGTACCGGAATGAACACCCTCGGGAGGTAGCATGGACTTGGACAAATGGTGGCAACTCGGCTCCTGGCTCGATTGTGAGCTACCTGGACCGAGTCTTAGTTAGGAGAGTCGATGTAGGGCTCTTAGGGTGTCCAAGTTTCCATTATATAGTTTATACGGATCATAGGTTTGTCCGGGTCCGTGTAAACTTAGATAAAGCCTAAGGTTAGGTTGGCTGGCTACTGGAAATTGAACTGTTCATTTTTTGGTGAGCAGGGTTTCCGGGACCAGCTGTTACTAATGATTCAAAGGGAATTGACGGGGGCGGTTGTGGGAAACGCCTGGTGGGATAAATTAAAATCCAAAATTAGAACGTTTGCTGCCGATTTTAGTCGTCGACTCAATCTAGATAGATTAGCGGCGCAAACGGCTTTAGAAAAAAAAAGTTGATCGGGCCGTGAAATCCCGTGTTAGTGGGGACATAGTCTTAGCTAACGCAGAGTTGTCCTCCTTGCTTATCAAGAAGGATCAAGCTCTGGTAGTTAGGGCTAGGTTAAAAGAATGTCTTCTGAGGCGACGAACATGGCCGCTGAACTGCGTGCAGAGGAGAACAGGAACGCGTCTAAGCGACATATAGCGAGCGTCACATTGCCGGATAAGCGGACCGTGACTACAAACGCGGGCATATGTGAGGTTTTTCGTGATTACTTTCAGGATCTTTTCACCAGGGAGCCCGGTCTGAGCTCTGCTCAGTTCGACGCCTATTTGGCTGACTTTCCCTGCCTTGAGGCAGCTGAAGCGGCTAGGTGCGAGGGTCCCATAACAGAGTCGGAAATCTGGGAAGCGCTGAAGCAGGTTGGCCTGGATAAGTCTCCGGGACTAGATGGTCTTCCCTACGAAGTTTTGAGGCTGTCGCCCGTTTTGTTCCTTTGCTGCAGCTGATTTTCAACCACTGGATGAAGCAGGGGTCTTTACCTCAACGCTTCACCAGGGGTGTGATCAAGTAGCTGCGTAATGACAAGAACGGTGGGGATGGGTTAGGGAACTTTCGCCCTTTAACGATGTTAAATACGGACTTAAAGATTTTGGCGAAGATCTTAGCCAACCGTCTGCAGCTTGTCCTGTCTCGTCTGATTGGCCCCGAAGAGACTTGTGCTGTGGAGGGCAAGACTATTCAGGATAACCTTCACATGGTACGCTTGATCTTAGAACAAGTCGACAGTGAAGCCGCGCTGATCAATTTGGATCAGTCCAAGGCCTTCGATAGGGTTGACCATCAATTTCTGGAGGCTGTCCTTTCGCTCCTGGATCCGACTCTTGTATGCGACCCCCGGTGCGCTGGTGGAAGTGAATGGGGTAAGATCAAAGCCTTTCGTATTGTCTCGCTCCATTCGTCAAGGTTGTCCGCTCTCACCTATGCTTTACGTTCTTGCGTTGGAACCATTCCTTCGCAAGTTAAAGGTGAATCCGGTCCTGCGCGGAATTTCGCTGCCTGGTGCTTCCACCTCGGCCAGGTATTCAGCCTATGCTGACGACGTTTCGGTTCTTGTGTCGAGCAGATCCGAGATTAACGAAGTCAGCAAGGAGATCAGTGGGTATGAGATGGTGACAGGGGCCAAGATCAACCGCGATAAGTCTGTAGGCTTGCGGTTGGGTGCGTGGAAGGGAGTTTCTCTTCCCGGACATTTCCTCTGGATGGATGGGCCGATCAAGATATTCGGCGTCTGGTTCGGTCCTGATCTCCAGTTGGAAATGAATTGGTCGGAGGTGCAAGGAAGGCCGAGGTCGCGGTTAATCTGTGGTCTCGGAGGAGCCTTTCCCTGAAGGGAAGGGCGGAAGTATGTGTTTCACACATATATCCAATTCTCCTGTACCGACTCTCTGTGCTTCCACTCCCGTCTTCCCGACTAATTTCATTAGTCAAGGTCTTGTTCTCTTTCTTGTGGAGAGGCAAGGCCCATATGGTATGTCGCGAGATCTGTTGCCTTCATCCCTCGGAGGGCGGTCTGGGTATGCCAAGCATTGAGATTCGTCAACATATGCTTCGCATCACCTTTCTAGACCGAATGTGTCGCGGGTCGAATGAGGAGGGCGCCTTTTGGAAAGAAGACGTCCAGAAACATTTCCCGTCCCTGAGAAGTGTACCTCGTGCGAAGAGGAGGCCAGCCGTACACCACGTGCCGAGTGTTCCTTCTATGAATGTCGTCGCGCTCTGAAGCTCCTCTTGCGGGCTACGGATGGCCTCTCCAACGCCCAGGCGTTGTCTCGTAAGGCATTGTATCAAGTATTAGTTAGGGGGCCGCACAAGATGATCTAATTGGCGAGCTCGGTCTTACGAAGCAGGAGGCTCGCCTGATATGGCCTTGGGCGCCTGGGTTGAAATGCCTCAATAACGATGAGCCATCACCACCTGGCTGGTGATTCGTGAAGCCCTCTGGGTCGGCAAGAGACTCTTGCAGCAGGTTTGGAGAAATATCCAAACTGTCGTCGCTGTATGGGGAAGTCGAGACCATTGGTCACGCCTTTTTTCAGTGCAAGGCGGTGGTGCCGTTGTGCAAGTTTGTTGAAAGGCCTCATGGTTCGCATGTTGCAGGGAAAGTTTTTGTCCTTGAAGCTAGCTCTGTTTGTAGCAATGTGGTGTCGCAATTGACGAAGGCTGAACACTATGTGTTCTGTTGCTTACTAGGGGTTATGAGAGTCGTGATTTGGACGACGCGTCAGAAGGATTCCATGAGGGCGAGAAGTTCACCTCTTCCCAACTGATTTTGTACTTTAAGCATCAGCTTAAAGTCAAGATTAGGACGGAAAGACGGCGGCTCTCCTCATCAGAATTCGAAAAAGGTGGGTGAATCTTGCGCGTTTGTGCCGTGTGAAAGGGGCTGACTTGGAGTGGCATTTTGATGTCGGTTAGGCATCAGGATATTGTTTTACTGGGTTGAACATGGGCAACCCATCCCGAAATTAGGTTAGAATAGGATAGTTTTCCTGTTCTGATAAACTTAGCTAGGGTGTGTTTGCTCATTGGTCCCCTTTTTTATTTCTGTCCCCATTTTTCTTCCTTTAGTTTAACTCCCCCGTCCCTCCCTCGTTTGGGTGGTCAGTGATGTCAGTTCTCTGGTGGATGCGGGGCGCCTTTCGATTTTATAAGCGTGTGTTTTTCGTATTTGTTGTTGTGTATGAATGAGTGTGTGCTTGTGTGAGTGCTTGACGGTATAAATGTGTCCTTATTTTCATAGTCCCGCATCGATTTCTTCCGGTTAACTGATATTTCTGCCACATTCAAAGTTTGTGTGGGGGTTTTAATACTAACACTGATTTTGTTTTAGTTTCTTGTAAATATATTTTGACATATTGTATATATTCATTGGGGATTTTTAAAAAGTTGTTGTTTTTATGCCCCCCTCCCCACAGACAATATTTGTATATAAGGGGTTTATTTAGGATTTTTTTCATTGAGTCAAAGAGGCATTTTGGTGGATGTAGTAAAAAGGTATGGATAAATGTGTTGTTTTGGTGATAGGAATATTGTTTAGTATGATAGGGTCAGTGGTTGTGGCTAGCTAAGTTTTATTCTAAGACAAGTGATGACCAAGCCCCCTTTTTCGGCCTTGTGCCACATTTGTACATAGTACAATAAATAAAAAGTGTATTCTAACCCGAAGGAGGCTCGGAGTCTCCTTCGGGGATAAAAAACCTGACCCTGAACCCGTTTATACGGGTTCAAATATACTATTTTTTGGCCGAAAATGGCCCGGGATTATAGCAATGACAAAACACTCAATTCGATGAGTAGTAGTATTTCTAACCTGAAGAAGGCTTTCCGCCGAAGGGCGGAGTCTCCTTCGGGAGGTGAAATCGGCCCTGAACCCGTTTATACGGGTTCAAATGGGCTATTTTTTGGCCGAGCCTAATGGCCGGGAATGTAACGTTAAAAAGGCCTTGTGCCCATGACACCCCTCGTGGGGGGTGACTCAATATCGATGAGTAGTAGTATTCTTAATTGAATAAACGATTACTAGACAGAATCTCTTGTCCTGTTTTCATTACATTTTATTCAATTAAGAATGGAACAATTTTACGACCTGAGCGACTTACCACAGATCCAGAAAGCGATTCAGCCGACAAGTGCTGGAAACATTGGCGGGAGACATTTACAAATTTCATCGAGGTTCTACATTCAGAAAGACCGGGACGTCCCATCAATAAGCGTGCGCTCCTAACCAAATACCTGTCTCACACAGTCAACGAAATTATCTCGGATTGCGTTACCTACGAAAAGCAATCGATGTACTGAACGCTACATACATAAAGCCCCAAAATGAGATATTTTCTAGACACCTACTTGCGACTCGCCGACAAGAATCAGGCGAGACATTGGACCATTTCCTTAAGAGCCTTCGGACACTGAGCAAAGAAAACTTCTGCCCAATGACAACATTAGAGGCCCAAGAGCTACACATTTTGGACGCCTTCATTAACGGCTTACGCAATGAAAGATAAGACAACGTCTTCTTTGAGAATTTACACTTAGAACAGCTTACGAGCAAGCCTATATCTTCGAAAGTGCTATACAGCAGTCTAGTTCTTATTTACAGCCAGACACCGTGGGCGCCGCGTTAAACCCACCTGTTCTTACTGTCCCCGTCATGACGATAGTCCGACGAAGCTTCAAGAACAATCGGTCACTGCCGCTTTAAAAAAGGACACTTGCTATTTTTGCGGCTTATCTAAACACCTAGGAGTCTCATGCCCTGCCAGAGATACTCGTTGTCATAAATGTGGAAAACTTGGTCATTTTTCAAAGGTATGCAAGTCTTCTAAAACTCTATACAAATCCACTCGTCAAAATACTTCTGCAACTTTAGCCGCCTCCCCGACTGCCTTTCAAAAACTATTGTAAAAGTGAAAATTAACGGGAGGTCTACAAATGCCCTGCTCGATACCGGGAGCTCAGGAAATTTTATCAAAGAAAGCTTGGTAAAAACCAACAAATTGTATTTTGTCCCCTCCCCCAGCAGAGTAACAATGGCAAACGCGTCATTGTCTGCGCAAGTAAGTGGTTATTGTTTGGTGGACTTACTATTTAATGACGTCTCCTATAAAACCACTAAATTATCCGTAATGAAAAACCTTTGTTGCGAAATAATACTGGGACACGATTTTTTGCAGCAACACTCACAGGTTGAAATTCCGTTTGGCGGTTCAATGCCCGCATTGAAAATTTGTGGATTGGCGACAGCAAAAATCCAGTACCCGTCACTTTTCGAAAACCTAACTGAAAACTGCAAACCCATAGCAGTGAGAAGCAGACGTTTTTCTTATAATAATAAAAAATTCATTGACTCTGAGATAAAAAGACTACTTGAGGAGGGTATAATTGAGCCTAGCAAATCACCCTGGAGGGCTCAGGTAGTTATAACCACTTCTAGCAACCATAAAAAGAGAATGGTTATAGATTACTCCCAAACCATAAATAGATTTACTCTTTTGGACGCCTTCCCACTACCCAGGATAGATGAAATGATAGGCGAAATAGCCAAATATCGTATGTTTAGCACTCTGGACTTGAAAAGCGCGTACCATCAGATCGCCATTAGACCTAGAGACAAGCCATACACTGCTTTCGAGGCGAACGGTCGACTATATCAATTTCGCAGGATTCCTTTTGGCGTTACGAATGGGGTAGCCAGCTTCCAAAGGATAGTCGACCAAATCATAACGGATGAGAAACTGGAAGGCACATTTGCGTACATCGACAACGTCACAGTATGTGGCCATAATAGAAAGGAACACGACGAAAATCTCAGACGGTTCATGTCCGCCGTCGATAAATACAACCTTACCCTAAACGACGACAAATGCTCGTTTGGACTGGACAAAATAAACCTACTGGGGTATACCATAAGCAAAGGTTTTATGGCACCGGACGCAGATCGATTGAAACCTTTACTCCAGATGCCTGTCCCTCACAACCAGCCTTCCCTTCGACGTGCTATGGGCATGTTTGCTCATTACTCTCAATGGATTGCTTCGTTCTCAGAAAAGATACATCCATTGACACAAGTAGAGACGTTTCCTCTGTCCCATCAAGCCGTTGAGGCATTCGAGGGACTGAAAAAGGATATTGCGAAATCTGCAATTACAACAATAGACCAAAATATTCCTCTGGTTGTTGAAACGGATGCGTCAGACTGTGCTATTGCTGCTTCTTTGAAACAAGCTGATCGTCCTGTAGCCTTCTTTTCAAGGACCCTCTCACAGGCTGAACGACGACACCCCGCAATTGAAAAGGAAGCCTACGCCATAGTCGAGGCATTAAGAAAATGGCGACACTACCTGATCGGACGCCACTTTAAACTTATTACTGACCAGAAATCAGTTGCTTTTATGTTCAACTCTAAAACTACGAGTAAAATAAAGAATGAGAAAATAGCGAGGTGGAGAATTGAGCTATCTTGTTTCTCCTTTGACGTCAGCTACCGACCTGGCAAGGAGAACTTAACAGCTGATACACTGTCAAGAGCATGCTGTACGGCATCAAGCGGGGACGAACTCCGAACGCTACATAACAATCTCTGTCACCCGGGCATTACTCGAATGGTTCATGCTGTGAGGTGTAGAAACTTGCCTTTCTCAGTGGAGGAGGTAAAAAGAATTACAAATTCTTGTCGAACGTGTGCTGAAATAAAGCCTCGGTTTTATAAACCCCAAACTGGCGTTTTAATAAAAGCAACACAACCGTTTGAAAGACTCAATCTTGATTTTAAAGGACCGCTACCAAGTAAAAACAAGGAACAGATATATATTAACGGTTATCGACGAATATTCACGGTTTCCTTTTGCCTTCCCTTGTTCAGACATATCGGCTGCTGCAATTATACAATGCCTCTGCTCACTGTTCGCCATTTTTGAGCCCCTGCCTATATACATTCGGACCGAGGGGCTTCTTTCATGTCAGAGCAGCTTCGGCAATTTCTACAGGAACGAGGAGTAGCTATAAGCCGGACAACTCCCTACAACCCTAAGGGTAACGGCCAATGCGAAAGATATAACGGCATTATTTGGAAGACCGTTCAATTGGCTGCCTCAAATAACGGATGTTCAATTGATAATTGGGAAAATCTCCTTCCTGTCGCATTATACGCCATTCGTTCCCTATTGTGTACCGCCACGAATGCCATCCCACACGAAAGGTTTCTACCTTTTCAGCGACGGAGTTCGGCGGGAGCTTGCTTCCATCTTGGCTCTCGACCCGGTACTGTGTTTCTGAGACGACATGCACGTTACACCAAGAACGATCCCTTGGTGGACGAGGTAGAGCTTATAGAGGCGAACCCTCAGTACGCGCTAGTACGACATGCAGATGGTAGAGAGTCTAATGTGTCTCTCAGGGACCTAGCACCGGCCGGAGACGTACCCGGACCGTAGATAGCCCGAGGACAGACCAACTACCTCTGACACTGAAGCCCCTCCGGAAGATCATCGCACTGAAATTGTTCCTGACACGCCGTCTGACGACACTGTCTCCGTTGAGGCCCCGTCAGACACTTCGGATGGGCCAACACCTGAAACCCTGACAGATGAAGGGCTAGCACCGAATAAACGTGTTCATCCAGAGACTGACTGACGCGGAACGGCCTGCTCCTCTGAGAAGGAAACATTTCGGAGCAAGGTATTTTAGAGCCCACAGACAGGCTCGCACTGAAGAGCCTCCCTGTTCGAGTACTCCGACCACGAATCATGGACTGCCGAGGCGGCCACTGCGAACTCGTAGGGAGCCTGGACATTTAAGGGACTTTCTTCCCTATCAGTGAGAAATTTGGTGGGGAGAATGTTGTGAATATGGATTATCTCCTCTTAGATAATCCAAGCTAAAAAGCTGTATACTTCCGCTGTCAAGTCAGATGAGTAGTAGTATTCTTAATTGAATAAACGATTACTAGACAGAATCTCTTGTCCCGCTTCAGCCAGCTATATACATTCAATATTGCAAATGAAAAATAATGAAATATCAGTTGTAAGTTATAATGCTCTCACAAATAATGATAAATGGATAATATTAGCTTTCTTATAATCGTTCACCAGAATACGTCAAATAGTTTAAGAACAAAATGATATATTATGTAATATTAGTCTGAGTCATAAATAATTTCCGTTTTTGTTTATCGACTTTATTCTTCAACGTCTCTTGATAGTGGTTTTCTTTAAAGAGATTTTCCCCCCATGAAAGCGTTTTGCAGCAACAGAAAAAGTTAATAATTGGTTCCTGCAAGAACAGATTAATATAAGCCGTGGAGAAAAACAGGCGAACCTAGTTTCAAATATGTGTGTGTGTATGCGTGTATTTTTGTTAGCTTATTTATTTATTTTTAATCTCGCCTTGTGTTTTCAAGGGAGAGAACTACATGTTTTTAAACAAAACTCTTTTTAGATACGTAGCAGCTGCATGTAGTTTTCCATCAAGTTTTAAGAGCGCTTTATGAATAATACTTCGCCGATCTTTCCACACGCCTGTTAAGTTTCTTCCCCGGATCTCAGCTTTTGGTATCCATTGTGGAGATTATCCTTGTCAACTAGTGTCATTTATCTTGAACATTGTCATATATAACCTACTTTTCTTTAACTACTACTAATATATTTAACGAATGGTCACTTATGATAATGCAGCCGTCATTAGAACTGTTTCCCAATAACAGAAATTACTAATGACTCGACATATGACATATATAGAATGATGGAAAACACAACTGTAAAATATTTGGTGATGATATCAATTTTGAGCAAAGAACACTATGTGAATAATAAGGATTAGTATATACTTTGGTAAAAGGAAATAATAAAGTGGCGTAGTAACAAACATTACAATGAATGTTATAGTTAAAGAGAGCGTTGAAATTTCCTAAACATAGAATGCGGCAGAAACGACCTGGAGAATTTAATACACACATGTGCGTGAACGGATGGCAAAAAAAAGGACAACGAGGAATGGTAAATTATTAATTATTACACAGTGGAACAAAAAAACAGGAAGAGGGGTTGTATTCGGCACCTCCAAGAGACTGGATTGTCATTATGGCGAACGTCTGCCTGTGTCGGGATGTTTGAAATCGTTTATTTCCACCAGGGCTATTGGCATGTGCGCTACTCGTAAAACATCAACTTACGCCCCAATAACATGATTTTCTTAAGTTTGCGGAAACTGTTTCACGCTTGATGCTGAGCCATGCTGTCTCCACAGCTGATTATATGTAGATCCCGGAACTTACTTTCAAACAAACCCTTCCATTACGTATCATCGAGCTCATGTCGGGCGGACGTGTTGGCCTTGCAGATCATAAGATGTTTCAGACCCGTTCTTGACAATCTGAGGCCGATGATACGTTACACGATTCTACTGGAATAATCTCTCTTCGTTTGGATGCATAGATGCCAAGAAAAGATACAAATTGTCAGGAAGCAATGCAACAAAGCCTGTTTAGATGGACTGGGCGGACCAAACCTATGTGAACACATTCCAAAGTATTAAAAAAAAACTACGAGCTTAAAACAGCTCGAAACAACTGGAACCTGACTTATCGGACCACAGTACACGTTTCCAGAGTGCAGACCTCTGGCTTAAACCGTAGTTTACAACCGGAGCACCCATATCCTGTGGATTTTAATACTGAATGAACCTGCTGTATATGCGTTTTGTGGCTTCTGTATTGTATCTTGATTTTGAGCCAATTCTTACCAAGCGCCTTTGTACATGATAATTACCGATCCATATGTTACTGTAGAGCGAAAGCTGTCCAATGTCACCACAGGTTTCAGAACGTCAATGAATCATCTGACTGCCACCTACTGTCATATTCCTTTCAAAATTTTCAATAATTCTCGTCGCTTTGTTTTAAGCAAACATTCCAGAAGTTAGAGGAAAACAGATGTAAGTCTGAGATATTTTTATGACATAAAGTTACGGCGACGCCACTTATCTGTACCTAATTATTATTATTATTATTATTATTATTATTATTATTATTATTATTCGGTCAAGGTAGCTCGGAAATTCATGAGCCTATCATTGTCGGAATGTCATTAGAAAGACATTCTGTTTCATTTCATAGTTAGTCAATTTCAGTGGTTGCTTGGCTAGCAACCCGTCTAGCACCATAACTAGGAGTCAATAGCAGTAGATCACTCGCAATATCTTCTTCTTTTGATCATCAGTAGTGTCACGTAAAGCGCATTTTACGTTCAAGTAAAATTGTAAAAATATTGGAAATGGGTCTATAGACCTTAAGTTTATTTGGATGTAGTTTCTTAGTGATGTTAAGTAGAACCTTCAGCATCTGACTGTAGGTTCCATCAAGCTTAGACTCAAGGATTTAATTAATATTCAAGAAGTGGCACCATACACTAAAACCGACTCTACAGTGGCGCAAATATACCTCCGCTTGGGGTTGTCTGGTAGACCAGATTTCCAGATTGCATGCATTTTATTCAAGATGAACCAGGATTTAGGTATATAAATTTTCACATCTTTTAAAGTAGAATTTATAACGCTTCCAAGGTATGTAAAAGATTCGATAGATTTAATTGATTCACCTGAGACAGTTTGTGCTCAGTATTGCTGGTAGAAGCCTATGCATTTAGTTTTAGAAGCATTGACATAGAATCCAACATCGTTAGCAGTATTTTCTAGATGATATAAGAGACATGTAAATACTGCAATCTCGTGCAGTTTTACACATCAGTGTAGGAAACGTTTTGATTTTGTCCCTTCATACAGCCAAGAGAAGACATCTTGATTGCTTATGAAAATACGTTTCATAATCGTGTTTTTTTTTTTTTTTTGCATTCTCCGGTGGTGGATAGAGATTTATATGACATAAAAATAACCTTAAGTACATCTATGATGGTTTTATATTTTGATATGCACTGAATGTCATATTGTCATCTTCCGACATATTACAAAATTTCATTTTTAATTTTCGCTTCCATAAACCTATAATGGAATTTATATGTTGTCCTATAATTTGGCTGTAATGTGAGCTCATTTAAGATTGTATGACGATTTAGATTAGCACTAAGAGATGTAGTTATTTCAGCAGGACCGTTGAAGCAATATCGCTATTTTCATTAAATATTGCATTTCGATAATATAGACCGCGTAATAGTTCACCCGAATGACTGGCAGGGATTTTTCTTTTGTCTGACAAACGCAGCACGTTGTAAATTCAGATCCACCGAAGAAAATATGTTGCTGACATAAAATTTTATATGAATTGATTAACATGACAAAATCCTCTCCTTAATCAAACTATTAGTTGTCTATAAAAATTTCTAGGGTTGTTTATTTAGCTGACTCATGCTTATAAATATCTATCTATCTATCTATCTATCTATCTATCTATCTATCTATCTATCTTTTCTCTTTCTACCTATCTATTTATATCAAATAATAATAATAACAAGAACAACACATATTGATATATGTGAAATTATATAATGTAATTATATCAAGGTTTCAATAAAAGTGCTCAGTAGTTATCTAGAGGAATAATTATTATCAGCAAATAAAATTCACAATACCTAATGCTATTAGTGTTAATAACTTAAAGCGTTTAGCCGGTCATAAATGTGGATCGTGGCTTTTATTTACTGATAATATATATATTATGCAAGTCTATATGTAAAGAACATGTAATCGACATGTCATTAAGGAGACAAGATAACGATTGATAAGTGTTATGGGGTCCACCCCTTTTTCATACCAATGGACTCGACCAGTGTGTACTTGGACTGCTGCCGTTAAATACCAAGAGTAGAGAGAGAGCAGAGATTGAGATTGTGATTAAGTTGGAGGTAGAGTTATAGTGTGAGGTAACCGCTTGTAGAAGTCACAGTTCCAATCACGTAGATTCTAAGGAAGTCCTACTTCGAGACTGGATTTACCAGACTGTGTATATGGATTATTATTGCTACTAACCACGTTTCTGGATCTACTAACCGTATTACCAATTGTATTATTGTGTTAATACATTTATTTCTTATATTTCATTCATTTGTCATTCATTGGAGACCGGATTTCATCTCGGAATCCACAACAATAAGAAAGAAATTAAAAATAACCGAGACAGTCATAGACATCTCGAGGTAACTGCGAAATATTAATGATAAAAAGAAAAAGAAAGACCTTCAAAAGAAAAATCGGTATTTAAAAAAAATCCATTGGGCACCTGATCAACTTGATAAAGCAGAAAAAATGTTATTCAATAAAATACAGTCGCCCGCGAAGCCGTTTTGAAAACAGCTGCATAAGCCAGATATGAGAGTTCTCATTGATACTAGTCTTCATCTGCAGTTAGCTGCTATTTAAAAAGCCATTGATCCGACAGTTGAGTTCCTCTCAACGACCACACGTTGACATAGTAATTCATGGGATTCAAATCAGAATAGAGAAGAAGTTTTCTTTTACGGGAGATATAATCGTAAAAATTCATGGCCAAATCACTGTCGGGATATATACGGCGGAGGAAATATCCTGTTAGAACACTTAAGTTAATCTCTCGATTCAAGTTTCAGACATCCTGTCTAGCCCGTTGATGAAAGCGATGGCATGGATTTTGAGGAACCACAGTTAAAAAAACATTAAGTAATGTTGGAAAAAGTCTCATCGTTTGCCATCATCATGACCATTGTAAACGATGTAAAATGGTGTGTCGCACGGGAAAGATACCATTCTAGGATAGCATAGAGCTATATGATCTTATTCACCACTGGAGATAACCGAGAAACGGCTGGAACACCCGGATTGCTCGATCAATAGACCATTTGATCATATAACACGGTTCTCCAGCGTTTGTCGGGCATGAACTTGTCAAGTAGGATGTTTATCTTAGGTCTTCGTGTACACATTTCTGATAGGGAACTTTTACCATCAGATACATGGGAGTGCTCCTCCTCGATATTCTAGACTAATGTTTTTTAATATTATTATTCAACCAAAACAAAGCAAAAATAAGCCAACCAAAGAAGAGAATTACTGAATAAATTTGTCCAAGAACCTATACTGGCAGCAAACGACATGCATGCGCATAGAGAACGAGTTCAGTGAATATACAAAAATAGAAAACTGTGTAAGGCAAAGGTTGCGTCTTCTCACCCGACATGTTCAACCTGTACAGCGAGGCAATTCTGAGAGAGTTGGAACCCTGACGGGATTTAGCTTTGGCGGCCACAATCTCAACAGCATAAGATACGCAGATGACACAGTACTGATAGCAGACAAAGAAAAGAAAATACAAATTCTTCAACAGAAGATAGCGACGGAGAGTGAGAAGTATGGACTAAGCATAAACTACACGAATACGAAATGCATGGTCATAAGTAAGAGGATGAGCCCGAAATGCGATTTGCAGGTAGAGAACACTAGAATCAAGCAGACGCGTAAGTTTAAATATCTAGGATGCGTTTTGACAGAGGGCGGTAAGTACGACACTGAGATCCGTAGACGTATTGGGATGGCCAAGGACACATTCCAAAAGCTGGGCAGAGTATTACGAGACAAGGGATTTCTTGTTAACAAAGAAAGGGATACTGAGCTGTTACGTGACATCTGTTCTCCTTTAAGGCAGCGAATGCTTTGACAATTTCCTCAAGGATAAAGAAGAGTCGGAGATGTGATTCTACAGAAGGATGCTGAGGATTTCGTGGACCGAACGTCTGAGCAACGATGAGGTCTTGGAGTGGATGCAGACAAGGAGGATATTCATCCTTAACATCCGGAAGACGTTACACCGTTAAGTTTTTATTTGTATACATAAAGATTTTTTTTTTTTAAATACAAATTTAACGGCGTAACAAAAGTGCCAAAATATTTCTGTCGTTAAAATAGACCAGACGATATGCGCTGAACGGACATCATCATTCGTTTGAAAAAAGACACTGCGACCCTACCTTAACTTAACATCTTTTCAGATGTAACTAATGTGTTGATACAATAGATGTCACTGAAAATGAATACCCTACCGCCATTATTAAAATGATTGGTTTTCTCCATATCCATAGAAATTAATATTACGAATGTATATGCTTATAAAGCTCTGTAAATTTCAAAATTAGTTATTCAAAAATTCGCTTTTGGATGAAACAGAAGTAGGTACTGTAATTGAATTTATGTTTTTGAAACCTGAGAACTCTTCTGTAGCGATGGAATCATATTTTTAAAAGAATAATTATAATATATGCTGTGCATGTGTATCAAGCACTGTTTTTTAAAAATAAAAACAGAAATACTAAAGAACTTCGGATTATTAACCTAACGGTTCTTTTCCTATTTTGCATCCCCCGACACACACATATATATATATATATATATATATATATATATATATATATATATATATATATATATATATGGTATATTCACAGGCATATATATATATATATGTGTGTGTGTGTGTGTGTGTATTTTGGGATAGTCGGCGTAATATAATCATAATCAGCGATTATAATTATGCAACGAATAGAAAACTGGTGGATTAAGGAAGTTAAACTTTACATTTTAATTTGAAACTTATGCTATCCCATTTCCAAGATATATGGTTGAACCGTCTTCATTCACTGTTTAACGCTTTTTCTTTATCGCTATTGTTTAAAAAGATAAAATGTTGTAAGAAAAATGTTGTTGGACGCAGTTATACTGTTAAGTTTACTCTTCGTCTTTCTACGAATATATAACTACATCAATAAGAACATTATTTTAGTTAGATGATGTTCTTTTAGGGGAGGGAACGCGTTACAAAGATTTTTTTTTCATTTTGTCGTTCACTTGTCCAACATTAGGCTGTGATAAAATTCGTGGAGATTTTCTAAGCACAACTTACATGTGGCACAAGGCCGAACGAATTGAGCGCGTGTGAGGATCGATTTTACTACTCATTCATAATTTATCTAGCGAGAGCAGATCCTTAACCATTACACTACGTTGACCTTCCCTTGTTATAGAACTTGTCTATATTTCTGAAATGAGTTATTTACATTATTTACATTGTTTGGACTATTGACTTCATCTTTGTTGTCACATTCACGACGTTTCGGCCATTATATTCTCTGGCCTTCTTCAGGTGGCTGGAATTTCGAATTGAACCCTCTATTTCGTACCATGCGTCTTCCGACGTCTCCATTAACTGAACTCTTCAAGTTTTTTCTAGCCAGGTATTGAGCTAACAACTCTTTGGGTCAAGTCACTGGATTCAAGAAATGCCTTTATCCACTGGCCTATGAAGAAGACCGGAGCGTACAATGGCTGAAACATCGGGAATATGACAGCAGGATGAGAACAAGAGTCCGAACAATGGAAATAGTGTAAATAATTGAATTTATATATCATATTCTCCGATACGTATATATATACACTAGCTGTATAAGCTGTCTTCGACCGGGACTTTCATTACTGGGAATTTTTGCCGTTCAGTTGGAGCAGTTTAAGTTTAAAGTCAGCCCACCCAAAAATCATTATTAGTAACAACAATTGGGTGTAAAGGATGCACATCCCCAAATGGGGGGATTAACAATTTGAATGGGGTGGGGCCTGAAAAGGGCCGTCTTTACGTTCTCGATCTTGCAAGGAGCAACCTCTTACATGGACCGTCATAATAATAATATGCGATGGTTTTTTTATTTACAATATTTTTTTTTACAATTCTAATAATCTTTTGCGTTACATCTCAACTCTCTAAATTGATTGTACGCTGTTTTTTACAGATGTTAAATTTTGCATTTGATTTTTGCGTAAATTGTAAAAAAATCATTTTTGTCGTTTTTTCACATTCATGGTTGTAAATTTTTCCGGCCAGTTTGATTTCAAAACAGACACTAAATAATTCTCTATCAAACAAAAAAAATAATAATCGAAATCAAATAAAAACTGTGGAAACGCATAAACAACATCCGATCACACACACACAGTTTGAGAATTACACACACACATATATATATATATATATATATATATAAATATATATATATATATATATATATATATATATATATATATATATATATATATATATATGCATTTTTTTTTATATTATTTATATGTTATATATGCGCGGTACATATTGGAAAGCGTTCAATATCAGTGATAGAGATAACATATTTAGTTGGATTGATATGAGTTTGTGGCCCTAGGTTTCACGCTATTTGCGATCTATAGATAGATAGATAGATAGATAGATAGATAGATAGATAGATAGATAGATAGATAGATAGATATGGAGGGGTTCGTTTGTGTGTCTTTTGTATTAGGGAGGGTGTTGTAAAGTTCTCAACCTAAACTAATGAAGAAAATTAAAGCTAATGTCTAAACATCAGAATTTGTCTTACTTTTCTTGGTCACGGGATCTTTTCAACACACCTATACAGTAAGACATCGATTTTTCTCAACCTAAACTAATGAAGAAAATTAAAGTTAATGACTAAACATCAGAATTTGTCTTACTTTTCTTGATCACGAGATCTTTTCAACACACCTATAAAATAAGACATCGATTTTTCTTCTTTCTGATATGTTTCATACGAGAACCATTTATTGAATCATTGCTCACTATGTTTACATTAAGTAATATCACTAACATTTCAAACACTCTTATATAAGATACTTTTTTCGTATTAGTGACATTTATTCTGTTTTATTTGTATGGTCCCACACTTGTACAATAATGTAATATATCATTTTATTTTTTTATTACTAATTTAGTATTTTACGTAATATGGTACCCTTAGTAATTGTGACATCAATTTTTCAACTGAAACTGTAGGATTTTCTTTAAGTGATGCCACAAGCAGCTCATGATCTAACACATCTTGATATCCTGTTCGGTCTAAATTTTTAATCATTTGAGCCCTGGGTTCCTGAAAAATTTTAACCCTTCTGAGTCAAAATTCATAAATAATTGGTATATAATGTTTCACGGTAGATAAAAAAATAGTTACAAGTGTTTAGCCACCGTTCAACCGGTAACTGAGAATTAAGTCATTTTTCTCTACCACTGTTCAACCGGTGGCTGGGCATTACGTCATTTTTCTATACCACCAGTAGAGTGGTGGTCAGGGCTCAAAGTGTTAAGACTGAATTTTCCACTTCAGAATTTGGCAAACCATCTTCTGAAAGTTCTTTCAATCAGGCATTCTTCTCCATCAGCTGAGTAAATATTTCGTGTCGATTCGGCTGCAAAGTTCTCTTTTTTTAAACTCATAAAGCATTATGTGCCTTAAATGATCCTTTGACACCTCCATATTTGAGGGGCAGATTTGAATAATTAATTCAATCAAATTATTCTGTAAAAAGAATATTTAAATATTTAGTTAAAGGTTTCTAAATTCATATGATTATCAATCAGTATCATTTGAGATTAGAATACTGTAAAATTTGTTTGGAATTCCATATATATTTCGGACAGAACTTATGGGATGACCTGATATATTATGAATTCAACCACTGTGTCGTGCAGTGTATATATTGACTTATTTTAAACAGGGTGAGCAATAACTGAGCAGTACTAAAATAAGAACTAAACAAGAAATCCCCAGACATGGGCAGTCGAACGAGAACAGTCTATCCCCATAGATTAACTAAATTGTTCAGTTCGATATCCGCTGTAGGTTACCCGGATCGACACACACTTGATGACGCCCGGAGGGTACAGCGGCAGAGATTTTATGACATCAACAACAAAGATGAGGATAATAGTCCGCGTGTAAATTATATAAATATGCTATCCGCTTTTAGTTTATTCATATCAAATTGAATATCTCACTTTTTTTGTTTTCAATGGAAATTACTGATAAACAAAAACTAATAAATGTTGCATGCATGTTACTAAAACAATATTTGTTACACGAATGTTATTAAAACAAAAATTGCTACATAAATGATATTAAAATTATTTACTACATGAATGTTATTAAAACAGTATTTGCTACATGAACGATATTAAAACAGTATTGTCTACATGAATGATATTTAAAGAATATTTGCTGTATGAATGGTATTAAAATAGTATTTGCTAAATGAATGACACTACAATGCCATTTGCTACAGTAATAATATTGAAACAGTATTTGTTGCATGAATGATATTAAAACACTATTTGCTACATGAATCATAGTAAAACATTTCCTACTCGAATTATATTGACACACTGTTTGCAATATGAATAGTATTCAAATTGTATCATATACATGAAGGATATCGAAACAGTTCTTGCTACATGAATAGAATTAAAACAGTATTTTTGACCAGTGCAATCCTTTCGGTTAATTCACTCTGATTTCTCATAAATATCATATTCAGTATTCATTTAATAAACATGCCTTTGTCCACATGACTCTGAACTTGCAATTTAAAAATATTAAGAATGTCTTAAATCTGATTAATTGCTAACATTATATAAACTGCTAACATTTTACTAACATATTCTGCGGGCCAATTTTAATAAGCATCTTCTTCTTGTTCATCAAGTTGAGAATGGAGGTTTTAGCATGAAATTATATTATAAACAAATGTATAAATAAGTAATTCTATTTATACTAGATATATAATTTATAATTCCAAATATTTAAGAACTTGATCATCAAGTTCAATTCGTGTTTAGGAATGACTTAAGAAAGCAACAAACTTGCTTTATATGGATCGACAAGGAAACCCTCAGTTTTAATTTCCATCAAATGCCGGAAAATACAAATAAGAATTACAGAACTAGACTGATTTAATTAGATGTGTAAGCTTACACAAAAAAGAATAAATGTGTTCATTTCGTTAACCAGAGGGAGATAACACATACATTTAACAGTTTCATTATTGTTTTAACCTAGGGAAGGTTACTGAATAGAATAATCACCCGAAGGTTGGTAATGAATGATAATACTTAGGACAAGAACGACATATATAAGATTCGCCAGCGGCGCGTAGGAGTCAATTGCTAAAAAAGTGTCAAGTCAGTTCCACAATAAATCTACAAGTGCAAGATATCGACTTACAGCCCCACGCGGTCAGATGTGGCACAAGGCCGAATTTAATATGGGGCATCCGAACAAGTAGGCTCAGCAAAAAATTCCCCGTAGACCCCGTATAAAATGGGGTCGGGTAGCTGTTTCCCAAGACGAGATTCTGCCCTTCGACATAGCCTCGTTTGGGTATCTTCTCTGGCCGTACCCAGAGAGTTTAATCA
The DNA here is from genome assembly GCA_903632075.3 of Acanthosepion pharaonis. Classification (NCBI taxonomy): domain Eukaryota; kingdom Metazoa; phylum Mollusca; class Cephalopoda; order Sepiida; family Sepiidae; genus Acanthosepion; species Acanthosepion pharaonis. The sequence goes on from CAHIKZ030004263.1 coordinate 1,118,603, forward strand.
GTAGATCTGGAGATGAATCTCCAACTGCAGATCAACATACAGTATTTACTACTGTATTTATGTGAATTAAGACATATTCATTATCGTCCGTAGGTAGGCTACAGCAATTATAAAGGAAAAAAAAATCCTAATATCAAAGCAAGCAACAAGATACACGAGATGTGGTAAACACGCACACAAATCAACACAGTAAATACAAGCATTTGATATATTTCTTTTGTATGCATTTCACTCCAAGCAAGGAAAGAATGCTACTAGAATGCAGGGGGTTACGGAAAATTAAAATGAGACAAAAAGTGGGAATAGGGGAAGATTGAGGAAAGGGATCAATGCAATAGAAGATGGTGGTTGATGTTGCATTTAAATTTTTGAAGGTTGTAGTTATCAGGGAAGCAAGAGAGAGGAAGGGAGTTCCAATATCGGGAAGTGCAAGGAAAGAAATTGTTAAAATTGGCAGTTACATTTAGCTATTTCAAACGTAAATGGGTTGAACCTAGATGCCAAACTAGTAGCACGCTTAAGTTCATGTAGTTGGGGCACCAGAAAAAAAAAACTTGTCTGAGTAGTAGCCATAAACATATTTGTAGAAAAGACAGAGGGAAGCCACATCCCGTTTGTGAGAGAGTGTCTGAAGTCGAGAAACCAATTCAGGACCGTTTAAATTACTGAGCCTTCTTTGGATTTTGTCGAGAACATGGAGATGAACGACAGTATTACCAGACCAGATATGACAACAGTATTCAATGCAAGGATAAATGGTAGATTTGTAGATGTGATAGAGATGGTAATCCTTCTGGCACGGCACAGTGAGCCATCTTTCCTAGCGGTAGATTCAGCTATTGATTCAATGTAGTTTTTCCACTACATGTTAGTTAAAAACGTGAGGCCAATAAGGCACAGTGAGTGTCTCTCACGGAGACGAGTATCAATTATACTGATGGTGCGAGGGAGGAACGTTTCTCTATTAACTGAGAGCAGTTTAGTTTTGGAGGCATTAATATTAACAGGCCATTTCCTGCCCCAGGCAACGACTGATTGGAGGTCCTTTTTGAGTACAGCGGCCAGGTTAACATGATCAGCCCTGCAGTGCTCACTATTGAGAGAGGAGTAAATGATAATACCGTCTGCATAGTGACAGCAGGGAGATCATTGTTGAAGACCAGAAACACTGTAGAACCCAGGATAGAGCCTTGGGGAACACCCGCGTTAGTATGAAAAGAACTGGAAAAGAGCCCGTTCAGGACGACTTTCATTTCCCGATTAGATAGGAATATTTGGGTTAAATCAATTAAACGCCCTGTAATACTGTAGTCCTGCAGTTTACGTAGAAGACCAGCATACCAAACTCTGTTATACGCTTTCGCGATATCAAGAGCCACAGCTCCATGCTTCGACATTATTATTGTACATGATATATATATATATATATATATATATATATATATATATATATATATATATATATGTGTGTGTGTGTGTGTGTGTGTGTGTGTTTGTATATATATATATATATATATATATATATATATATATGTATATGATCATTTATGGCGTTAAGCTCGTGAAAGAGTAGATCCTGAGAGATAAGATGCTTAATCACTTCGGCGTTGATTAAGGCTTCGAGGACTTTGCTAGAAATAGGTAGGAGACTGATAGGGCGGTAGTTAGTGGGGTCAGAACGATCTCTAGATTTCTTGACGACAGATAAGAATTTCCAAAAAAGCTGAAAAGCAAGAAGCTGTGAGGCAATATTTGTTATAGTTTGTAGAGAACTGGAGCCAGCTCGGGAGCACATTTCTTTGGGAAGACGGCTGTATCCCAATTGCTTTATGGGAGTTTAATTTAGAAATGATATCCGAGACCATCGACGGTGCTATATACATATCACTCCGTATAGCGGAAAGTCAGGTGTGGGCACTTCAGATGAATCGAGTGCCGAATTGGAAGAGAATTTACGAACTAAAGCATTCAGCCTGATCCCCTCTCGATGTTCGGACTTCGAATTGATTAAATAGAGGATAGATTGAGGATTTTCTGTTGTTCAGCACACTCTTCCAGAGCCTCCAGAGATGTTATACGTTATTTCATTCTATCGACAGATAGTAATTTTCCTTCCTTGAGGACACGCTTGCACTCGTTAAGAGCAAGGGTATAAAGACATCCATTGCAATCAGACATATCGCTCGGAAGAAGTGATTCTTGTAGGTTGTGGCGGCCACACAAGCAGGTGAGAACCAAGGAGACGAACGCGCTTTCACTTGGTATTTCCTATCTAGTGTCAAATCATCAATGCCGACTTCCAGCCAAGAGGAAACCACAGACTCACATTTTTGAGCGGGATGTTTGAAAACTTCATTCCAAGGGACGTCACGTAGGAAGTCACGGAATGAATCCCAGTCTGCCCGTTGATAACAGAAAGATATTCTGTTGGTAGAAAGTTTATGTCTCGTGAGAGGGGGAACGGATGAAAGCCTTACAGACACTGCATAATAAGTGTTGCCAAGCGGACAGAGCTGCGTCGCGTGACAAGTTTCAGGGATAGATGAAAAAAAAAGAGATCGAAAAGAGAATCGTTTCCGTCAGGGTTACTGGAGAAATGCGTAGGAAACTCAATCACTTGCGTGAGGGACTGAGTGATTGAAAAGTTCAGGGTTTGGATGCAGGCGAATGCATACGGAAAGAAAGAACTTACTGCGCGCAAATGAAAAATGTATTTGTACAACCAGAAATATTATATATATATATATATATATATATATATATATATATATATATATATATGCTGTTTTAATATCTACATACCTAAGGTTATATATTAAATGCATACGCAGGGCAATGTAAAATGTACATATAAGATTCAATGTAATTTATGTTAGAAAGTGATTTGTGCGTGTGAGTGCATTTGTGTTGTGTCTTTTAATCCTAGGTAACTTAATTTCTTTAACGCAGCTGTCGCCAACATTTCTCAGCCATGGATCAGTCTAATGCAAAACAATTTTATACGGAACAATAAACAAGACAGTGAGAGTCAATAAGATGGAAAAAAATCAATTATTATCATTAGTGTGCGGCCCAATAACAAATGACCCGCGGTCCGGTACCAATCGTCTGCACGTTGGTTGTAGACCACTGTTAAAATCTATTGACACAATAATGCATGTGCACGTAACATATGGGGTCATTAGAGGTAGAGTTTTGAGCTACACAATCACAAAAACGAGTTAAAAAATAACTAAATCACATCACATGAAGACATCCAACTGCATCCACAACAGAAATGCGTAGGGCATATATATATATATATATATATATATATATATATATATATATATATATATATATATATATATATTACTATACATATATATACATATATATATATATATATATATATATATATATATACAAATGCGTATGTATAGACACAACACCACCCGTATACATACATATGTCATATCCGAAAAAATGCCCACATATGTTTATATATGCATGAGTCCCGACGGACGACCAAGTATGTATATGTGTCTGCATACATCGATGTTTGCGTTAGTACGATGACATAAGCGACAAAGTTTCCCCCACCACTTCCATAATAATAACACCAATACACGCGATCTACATAAACCCAAATTTTTAAAAAAAAAATTAATCAGTTTTTCTGACGATCGCTAAAGCGTGAAACCCAGGGTCACAAACTCACATCTATCCAACCAAATATATATATATATATATATATATATATATATATATATATATATATATATATATATATATATATTATCAAGATGCTGATCTCGGCATTATCTCTTAAAGAATCAATACTAGACTGAGGGATATCAATGAACTTGAGAATTTTTTTTTTCTGTTTTAATTTAACTATTTTATATATTTCAACCGATAATTCAGTTTTTGAATGACGGATGTTCTCTGTGAGGAAACGGCTCTTCTCACCATTAAAATTATAGGTGCTAACAAACGTTTACATATCTTTGCAAAACCTTCACGTACTAATTAATCCTTAGCCGTAACCCGTACTTACATTGCATGTGCCTTGTTTTACTAACCCGATTACTAATATCCGCTTGTTTACTTTGCTTGCATTCCGTAGGTTTTGGACTCACAGGACCACGTGGTCAGCCAGGATATCCCGGACAGAAAGGTGAACGCGGACAAAAAGGGCAAAAAGGAGAACGAGGTCCAAAAGGAGATCGAGGCGGTCAGTATTCCATATATCACGCTCAACATGGATATATTCTCCAGGGATATGATGGACATTGACACGGCAAACAATCTACAATTCATCTCTTCTTCTTCTGTCTCAGGCCAACTTATTGACAGAAGTTTCTTTTCTTTTTTTTTCAATGTTATTTTCGTCCGAAGAGAGTGGATTGTTTCTTTCTCTTTTCTTACCTTTTTATTTGCAATGAGAGAGAGAGAGAGGGACGGAAGCAGAGAAGTGTGGAAAAATTTCATTTCTGAAAGAATGCGTTTTTACTTGTATTCGTATTTTTCATTCTTGTTTTTGTTGTTGACTGTCAGAGTCGTGATGAAATAAAGAAGCTGAACCTGTTCTAGTAATATAGAAAAACTAATATGTGCACTGGTCTTGCCGAGATAGAAGACGCACATAAAATTGGAGATATTAAAATAATTTACTGAGTCCAGCGAGCTCTCCAGATTGATGAGAAACTAAAGTAGATGAATCATATAATTTACAATGACTTTATTTTAAATGGACAAATAAATGCTGCGACTTATTCTACGTCAAATATGTCAGTCCATGAATAGTTTAAGTCCGAAAATAATCTAAGCAGTAAACAAAAATTAAACTTAATCTTGGTAAATATTAGATAAAAGAAAGATCTTGATCAAGCAATTCCTCGTGTGAGTATGTAAGCGATTCATTTTTTTCATCCTGTATAATGAATGTGTATATTTGTCTCATGTGTTCTGTATGTTAATGTTCTTGTGAATTGCACGTATGCTTTCAACTGCGCATGTTGTTGCAATTAACCAAATTACTAACACTCACTGGAGTTAATGTCACACAAATTAACCCCTTTTATGCATATGTGCAAAAGATTAACTTTAATCTTTTAGTTAAGCTTAAAGACATTAATTCAATAGGCCTAACACTAGAATTACCGACAAAGGTTAAGGTCAAATATAAACTACAGAAAATAGCTAAGTTCCTTAATTACACAAAGAAATTATTGTTTTAACGAAAGAGACATTAAGTTATGTCAGGTATAGTATTTGACACGCTTTATAAAATGTCAGATTCCTTTTCTTTTTATCTGTAACAACATAACATGGAATTGATATTGAATCTAATTTTCTTCTTATTTAATCAAAAATTAATTAAAATATTGCATGAAGGCATATATATAACAGGAATAAGTAAAGTCTCTGATAATTTGTGTAGTTTGTGTTTTCATTAAATCAATTTGTCCATCAATCAATATGTTCAGAATATCTCGGTAGAAAATATCAAGACCTTAACAGTGATTGATTTTACCCCATCGATTTTCATTAAATTTATTTTGTCAAAATGAATAATCACTGTGAAAAATATATCTCAAATTATCCCCTTAATCATAACAGTCTTTTCATTTTTATTATTCATCAATAACACATTTGCATCATTCACTAATATTTTTAGATAAGAGTGTAAAGCAAAAATGGCCTTACCAAAATCTCTTATTTTGATCAGCATTATATCAAACTGACAGAGTTCTTGTCCGAGGAAGTCGATATTTCGTGTGCTGATTTTTAACACAAACAGGTCTAATCCTCTTCGAATAATGTCCCTACTACCATTTCGCCTCGCTCGACATTTCATTAGACTAATTTCAGTTAGTAAACAGTAACAGTTTGCAAAAGAATGGCAGAATAAAACGTCTCATCTCGATCACGAAAGAAACGAAGCCATTTTGAATGCTATAATTAGTATTAGTAGTAATAAAGCATAAATTCTCTAAACAGAGCGTCCCGTTTCGGAACTATTGTCAACATAATCATTTAAGCCATTACTACAGGAGGGAATTGAGCTTTTATAGGATGTTCCACATTTGAGGTCTTATGCAGAACTAATCTAAGTAATATTAATCAATCACTCTATTCACATAATGCAGCACTCACGGCACATATTGGAGGCCAGAATTGCATAGTTAGACCGGGTAAGATATCTATCAAGCTTGCATAAATAACAAAATATGAACTGGGAAGTATAGAGTAACAAACATTGCATAGAGGTACAAAGGTAGGAAGTTGTAGAGAGTGATGGTCGCCCACGTCCTGAAGGAATAAAAGAAGAATTTCCCCAATGATTACTTAGACCATCCTCGTGATTCTAATGATTATTGTTTCCCGCTGATTCTAGGTGTCGTTGTTAAATCACTTGTAAAAAGCTGATTTTTGTCAGACGCACGCTCTCTACTTGAAGCATTGGCCTAACAAATTTTTAACACCTTCATTTACATAAATATAGACTTGTAACTTTCTAAGAGAAGTTAAAATATAGTACGATGTTTATTGTGTTAGGTCGGTTAACATCACACTAAAAAAATCACAATGTAGCAATAGATAGGCAATGGGTTAATGTTATGGATAGCGGCTCGGGTTGAGGAGAGCCGTTCGAATTCCTGTTGAGTTCATTGCATTCATTCAACTGTGGGTAAAGGTATTAATCCATCTCTTTCCCGTCAAACTATGGATAAATAGCAGGACAGATCAGAACCTATAGCCTTGGTTGGCAACCATTTTAGAAGGAAAACTCTGAATTCAAACTCGCCTTGTGAGGGTTGGAATCCGTTAGGCCGCCTTTCTCAGGAAACACAACTGCTACTGTGGCTACAATCGATGTGGGGGCATTACGACCAATTGAGGTTACGCGATTCGAGATCGTTATCAATAAATACGTAGGCATAGGTTTGGTTTACACAAGAGTCAAAAAGGTAAATATATGTCCAATTTACAATAGATTTAAAACGTTTGCAAATAAAAATTAAAACATTTTATATCCGTGTCTGAAAGTATTAACCTGGAAAGTGAATTTGTACGAAACTCTATTCTAATCCTCGCCGACAGTTCAAGCGCCATTGTGTTTTATTAAAAGAAAATCTTTGCTTTATAATAAACTGTCATAAAAACCATTTTGTGAGTAATTATCTCAGTTAAAATTCTTCAAAAATGTCTTTTAATAGCAAACATTATCATCGTTTAAAGTTTCTAATAATAAGCACTGATGGTAGAGCAAGAATTCTGATATAATGTTAAAAATAAATTTCAAATCTTAACACGCATCTCTTATTTTTGTTGGTTCAATTTTCACTAAAAGATCTGTAAAATATAAGCATATTCATAGATTAATTGAGGTTTTAAGGCCTGTCTCCTTTTACTTCAACTCGATCTTTGTCGTTATGGTTGTCAAGTATTCTAACTAAGATATTTCTGAACAGCTTCAAACCAAATACAAATAACGGGTTTCATCAATAGGCTTGGCACTGAAAAGATACTTAACATTGAATAAACATGAAAAATAGGAGAATGCAAAGTTTAATTTCTTTAAAACTCCAATAAATATATACCATATACATCATTTATTTTCAGCTATATTAAATACATTCAACAGTGTAGCACTTTTAGCTAATTCTATTTTTTAAATGGCACAAGAAAATGTATATTGTCAAAAATATGAATTCGACAAAGGACTACCAGCATGGTGACACATATCTTGTCTCGAATTAATCTATAGAAATTTTTAAAAGATTTTGCCTATAAAATTGTGAATTGTCATTGACATTATAAATCGTCTTCGAATAACTGAATTCCTTTACATGATACTGTTAAAAAGGCGTCTTGGTTGATAAAATTAATAAGCTTTCCTCGGATGTATAATCCATAAATAAAGAGGAAAAGATGATTTTGCAGGAAAATAGTGTTATATATATATATATATATATATATATATATATATATATATATATATATATATATATATATATGCCAAAGTGATCATTCAACAACCCTAGCCGCATAAATGTAATCAAAAGACTAACAATGTATCTCATCGATTCAAAACTGTTTCCGTCATATCTCTGATATGCAAAAACAACAAAAAAAAAAAACAACAAAAAAAAAAAAACACAATGTGGTAAAATACATATCTGTCCGAATTATGCATCTGATCGGGAAGCCCAAACCCACTATCTCTATCAATATCGTCACTCTCTACTTCTTTGCGTCTTCCCAGAGGGGGTAATGTTTAGACTTCTCATTCCACATGTGATCTAGCATACCATATGTGCCACCTTTTCTATTGTTATACATTTTCCGCTAATATCATGATGCTATGGGAATATGATTTAAGCTCTTATTATATGATGAACCACCTTAGTGAAACTGTTGAAATGAGTATGTAACTTTTTATTCATTTTAGTCCCAAGTTAATCTTCCTCTTTTCTTAATTGAGTACATTTTTTGCTGCAATCATTTTTGGTAATCGCAAAAAGTAATCGTGCCGTTTTTGAGCCATGTGTACATTTCCATGATTATTGGATAATTTTAAACTTCGCTATTATTGTTCAAAATTTAATTTTTTTTATTTACATTTCTCTCTCTCTCTCACACACACGCACACACACACACACACACACACACACACATATATATATATATATATATATATATATATATATATATATATATATATATACTTTTGAGATAGAATATATCTGTGAAGAAAAAAATTGTTAAAAAAACAAGAGGAAAAACTATTTTAGCTGAGGCGTTTCATTCTGTGAGGAATTTTTCAAGGCAATATTAAGGATTTATACTGCTGCAAATGTTTATACAGAAGAGTAACCAACGACAGACATCCATGCATTTGTATAAAACACATGCATGAAAATAAATCCTTACTTTTGACTTGATAAAGTCCCTCAGATTAAGAAATGCGTCGGCTAAAAATAGTTTTCCTTTTCTCTTGTATATATATATATATATATATATATATATATATATATATAATCAAAAATTTTTACTGCTTTCAACAATTTATAGAGGAAATTCATATTTGAAATAGACGCTCCGTTTTTTTATTTTTATTTTTCTTCAAACGGCGTGTATCAGTAAAAATGGGTCGTCTATTTCAGATATAATAACGTTTGAAAAAATATATATATATATATATATATATATATATATATATATATAAACTTTCCCCATTTTATTGGATGTTACATAGTGGAATATGGATGCTAACGAAAATATACTTACGCTTTCTTTTAAGAAAAATATTTATAATTTTTCATATAAGGGCATAGATAAAACCTAATTTTTTCTCCTGAACCTGATATTTCAGATAATTAATATATCAAACTGCAAAACGTACATTGGTTCTTTTTCAAAAGCTCTAGGTTTTAGATACATCATCTCTTTAAGATACTTGCAACTATTGTAATATTATATAAGCTATTTTATACATAAGCTCAGAAAATTGATTAGGAGAGATATCAAAATATGGAACTTAGCAAGGGCTACAAAAGACAGGAAATAGCGGAGAGCCATAAACGCCTGAAGAGACACATAATATAGAAGAAGAAGTTTAATCAAGTCAACAATGTCGGACCAAATTCTTGAGAGTGATGCCCGCCAGAGAGAAAAGCGTACTAGGTTTTTAAACTTAGAACGTGTATTAGAAGTGATAACAAAAAGACAAATTTTACTAAGAGCTACAAAGGACAAGAAATAGTGGAGAGCCATGACTGCTCACCTCCTGATTGTACATCTCATATAGAAGACGACGACGACGACAACGAAGAAGAAGAAGAAGCCTAATTAAAACAATATGGCCGACCAAACGCTTTACAATTATAACTGTCGGCGTGACAAGCGTACAATCGACTGAATTGTACTCCAAAAAGAAGCCTAATAAATGTAAAGACATTTAAATATATCCTCTCTATATAGGACACCTTTATTTTCAGCGTGGACAGCCGTTGTTGGCATGGAAAGCAGAAGTATCAAAATGTGTTCTACATTCGGCCAAGGTTTATGATGTTCATGTTGTATAAATATTCTACTAAAAGGCATGGTTTCAATTACTTCTGCGATCTCTCCCACTACTAGAATTTTTCAGTGAATACGCCAAATTGAGTGGATGCTCCGTTTATTTATTATCCAGTATATTTATTTCTTTTCGTCACCCTGTCTGAATATTTTTATTGAAGAAAAATATTGTGCTCGAGAGCGCATGTTTCCTTTGATAAGATTTCTTGAATATTTAGGGCGGTACACGAACATAAATAAATCTGCTAATAAAGTTGTTTCACCACTGTGTTGTGCTAGACATTTCTCCTCTCCAAAATCTATCTTACATATCTATAAGTGTACCATTCGTCCATGCTTAGATATGGCCCGGTGCTCAAAGACGAATCAGCAATATCAGTAGTGCTGATCTTTCGTTGCTGTTTCAGTCGCTTTCCCAGTTGCCTCCCTTTGCTATTTCTATAATTACTTCCATGAAAATTGTACGGATGAGCTCTTCGCAAATGGTAGCTAGACTTTATAAATATTGACGCAGTACTAGACTAGCAAAGAGGTCTCATCAATATACGGGTGAATTATTTAGATGTAACCGTAAGTTCTATGCTAACAGTTTCTTTTCTAGCATTTTTCGCTTGTGGAATTCTTTTTCGACCCCATACAATCAAGCCAACTTTAATCTTTAGGAACTTAAATACAATATGAATCACTATCTACTGTCCTCCTGATTAATATTCTTCTGTATTCGCTCATTAGTGGCGTTTCTGTACCTCAGTAGTTTTAATGTTTTTTTGGTCTGAACTTGATTAAATATATGTATGTATGTATCTCTCTCTCTCTCTCTCTCTCTCACTCTCTCTCTCTCTCTCTATATATATATATATATATCATAAAACATATATATTATATATATATATATCATAAAACATATATATTATATATATATCATAAAACATATATATCATAAAACATATATATTATATATGTATATATATATATATGTCATAAACACACACACACACACACACATATATATATATATATATATATATATATATATATATATATATATATATATATGTAATGTAAGCCTAGCTCAAACCCAGGCGTGTGGGTCGTCCAGTGAAAATTACATAAACTATAATAATACAATATCAATTATTTTTCTACGATGAGAAATTTCATAGAAAATTAAATTATACCAGAAAATGATCACGTCATTATTTTCATCAACACGTTATTATTGCGTGTCAGTTTTGTAATAGCGACCGAATAATATATCGACATAGAATAATGTTATGAAAATGATAGCATTTCAGATAGTAAAAAATAGTAATAAAATAAGAGAAAGGCTTAAAATAAAACATTTAGAAGACTGGGTATAGGGAGGATTGAGGAAAGAATAAAAGCAGAACGGGATACAAGAAGACAAGAAAGCGACAGACGTTGCATTTAAATCTTTGAAGATTGTAATTATCAGGGAATCAATTAAACGGAAGGAAGTTCCCCAGGCTGGAAGAGCGAGAAAAACAACGGTTAGATTAGAAGTGTAGAAGTGGCGGTTATATTTAATTATATTTAATTATTTCAACAGTAAACTATTTGGGGCAGCAGAAAAAAGCTCGTCAGAGCAGAAACCATGAAAATATTTTAGATAAAGACAGAGGGAAATCACGTCACGTCGGTGATAAAGTCGAGATGCCAAGTCAGCATCAATTGCATTGCAGATCCTTCTTTGGACGTTGTCAAAAATCTCGAGACGAATCACCAGACCAGGTAGGGCAACAATATTCAATGCGCGGACAAATGTTAGATTTGTAAATATGCAAGATGGACTTCCATACTTCATTATTAATAAATAAGCCAAGATATATCTTGTGCATATTTGCTTTTATAGAAACTTATCTTTTTTTTTACAATGATGTTAACCCTGTACAATGCCCAAAAGCCACTCAAGGTAGAAGGTTACAGATCAAGAGACATCATGCAGATATATGGAGAACATAGCGTAAATCTCCTGATCTGAACAGGTTAAGTGAGCTTGGAAGCAACATCTTGGGAGTCGGTTTCACAAAGTAGAGGTTCGAAGGAATAATCTGTTCGAGTGGAAATTCCATCTCAGGAAAGGAATACGTAGGAAATGGAAGTGGTTCGTTAGAATATGCGTGGGGAGTCGGTCTTCGCCGTAAAGGTCAGGTCAGAAATGGTAGAACTAATGAATGTAGCTCGTCTGAACACTTTTCATGGAAATAAATGAGAGAGTCTTGCGGCGTTTTGCCTGCACAAAAGGTGTTGTAGGGTTTTAAATAATTTCTCGCCCACAAGGACGCGGAGGCTGGAATGTGATGACTGTGTAGCTCCTGTCTATATATGGCAACACTATTTCATTTTCGGCCTGACATAGTGTTATGGGACCTTACCCATAATAACATAATGAACTATTCCATACGTAATAAATATTGCGCCTCAAGATGAAGCAGAGAGTTCAGTCTGAAGTCTGGAGTGAGGTCCGTCAGAAGTCAGAGCGAGAGAGTCAGTCAGTCGAGTCAGAGGCAGTCCGAAACAGAGTCGCTTTCAGACAATTACTATTAAACCTGATTGTTCGTACTAACACTTTCTACTTCTCTGTATATATTCCTGTTTGTAATATATCTGTGTTATTCCATATACGTGTTCGAGTTCTTCTTTATTGGTTCTACCTTGGAGCGTGGTACAAGGAACCGGACCATAACATAGTTCTTGTAAAGGTAGAGTATAGCAAGATGAGTCAGATTCTCTCAAGAATAGTCCAGGGAACAAAATATCTTTAGCGAAGGATCGTATGTTCGAGTTTCACTTGAGGATTGGACCTAGCGTTAGTCCCATTACGCGCGGAAGGTACGGGGCCTTTCTGAGAGAACACCTGTTTACCACGATAGGTGAAAATTTAGGGATAGCCTGATGATTTGTTTACAAATCTGTTAACTGCTTCCAAATAAACGACATATTCGTATAAATTTTCCTCATGTAATTAAATTCTTGGTACATATTGCATTAGTTAGATTTGTATTCAATGTTTGGTTTGGTTTACTTTGTTTACGGCATATCAAACTCAATGGGTTATTTAATACCCACAGGATTTTTAGGATAGCTTAGTATGAACAGAGCATTTATTCTTTGTAAGAAATCAGTTTTGACGTATTTCTGTATAGAGTGTTTTTGTTGGTAATATTTTATTTTCCTTAAAAAATGTATTGCTGGCATTTTTACTTTGAAAATCTATTTTTAAGCTTTCATAGTGCTTTACCCATAGATTGGATCCTAACAGGTGCTTCAACCCCGGGTCACGGTATACCCGGAAACAACAGCAATTAAGAGATGGTTCTACGCCCGGAAAACCTCCCGATCAGAGGCCTTGCTGCCGGATGTAGTTTATTGTCATACTCAGCACGGTATTCCAAGTAATAAGAAATTAAAAAAAAGTAAGAAAAAAATGACTGCAACATTTTTTATGGCAAAGAAAAATTTACAGCTGTTACATTTGAATTCTGTCGATATTTCTCTCCGGCCAGATTGATGATTAAGTTACGTGGGAAAATGCGATTAACATTCGCAATCTCAGAATTGTGCTCGATCGATATCGAAATCAGTTGTACTGATTTATTTATTTACATACATATTTATTTATATATTCATTTTATTCTGCAGACAATATTATTTGAGGTATAATTTTCTCTTCCTGTATGACACTTCGAGATGAACAAGTGGTTAAATTACAATCGACATGAAAAATGAAATCGTAAAGCTGAGTTGAAATTCCTGACTCGGCTGTTGTGTCTGCTTCGCGATAATGCGTTTGGCAAAGGCATACATCTATTTTTTTCCTCAATTACAAGTGAAATTGTATCAGTGACTGGGTATCCACAATACGTTAAGATAGCTAGTCAAGTTGGGGAAGAACCCTGAATTCAAAATCTTCTACAAAGAGATGGAAGACAACTCCGGGTTATTTCCATATAAGCAATTGCAAGTCGCATGCATATATTACAGAAAAGCGTGATGCAATATATATATATATATATATATATATATATATATATATATATATATATATATATATATATATATATATATTTTTACAAATATGATTCCATCGCTACATAAGATTTCTCATCTTTCAAAACAAGAGCCGAAATCTTCAATATAATTATTTTTGAATTAAATTGAATTAAAGTATCAAGCTGTGTTCCATCTTCAAGCGATTTTTTTTAAAAAAGAATATATATATATATATATATATATATATATATATATATATATATATATATATATATATATATGTAAATGTAAAAAAGAACGAAGCGTAAAATTTCAACGTTAAAATCATTAATTTAAAACAGGGTTCAATACCAAAATAGTGCAATACATATTTATTTATTATTCACTGTTACATTAGAACATATATATATATATATATATATATATATACCCACTACAAAACTGTACATCTTGTTTCAACGTTAAAAATTATGATTTCTTTAGGTGGGAAACCATTATGGTAATAAAATATGCTATTGCAATATACAGTTAAGGAAGCAGAACGCTAACTTCAGTCTTTGGAAAATTTTTCATCGAGATAAAAAGGATGTATATATGTAGAAAGAAAGAAATCTAAGTGATTAATAAAAGCGAAAAACGAAAGGGAAAGTGGAAGAAAAAAAAAGTCCGAGTAAAGAAAATAATGGTTGAGACAAGTTTTCAACATTCTCCTATTCTCCTAAGGAGAAGAAAGTTGAGAATATAAGAGATAAAAAAGATGTTTACACGATATAAATCAATGCATTTCATTTTAAGACAAAAAAGAGGAGGAAAGTGAGACAAACAAAGAAGCAACAAATTTAACCAATGAAATTCTGTCGAATCAGAAAATTCAAATTTAAGCGGCAACGTAACGAGTTAGATTAATGTTTCTATGGCAAAAATTCCTATGTTCAAAGAATACATTTATGGAATGTAAAGGAGTAATACAATATTTAATAAAACAGATTTTACAATATAAATTAGAATACCAAACAAGTTTTAAATATTTATATTGTTATATTAATTATAATTATACTCAAGAAAACTAACTTTACATTATGAATTAAACATTTGTATTATTTTATTTATTATAAAGTGATATTAAAGAGAAAAATAACCCAATTAATTGAACGAATAAATATTCAAAATATTTTTTTTTTAAATAAATAGAGAGTGAAATCAAGATTGAATTAGCGGTAAAATAAAATTAATATCAACCACTAAATTACAGTAAATTAAGTTGGAAATGAGAATTGGTGATATTGTCAATAGAAAGGTAAAAATGATAGATAAGATTGGCTGGAAACCCGACCGATTTGGCGTCAGAGTATATACCGCTAAGCCATCAACACTTTTAATGCAGCATCGCATAATATATATATATATATGTATATATGCACGTATGTTTGTCAGAACAATGTTATATATATGTGTGTATATGTGTGTGTGTGCGTGTGTGGTAAGGTTCACCCTATAAAAGATCCGGGAGAAACTCGAGGTAGAGGATTAAGATAAGGGCTCGTTTAAATGGATGGGAGTGGAAGGTAACTGTTGACAAACTTGAAAAGGTTAAGATTGTAATGATCATGAAAACATCCAGTGGTTCGCGGGAAGAGGATTTTTGAGTTGAACTCATTTCCCACCGAGGGAATGAGGCTGGTTTGCTACTATGTAAGTAGCATGGTGTGTCGTGAAGGTCAAACTTGGTGGAACCAGGAAATGCAGTTTGACCGAGCACATTCCATTGTAGAGCGACAGAGCAGCGAGAGGCTTGCCACATCCCGCTTGTGAGAGCGAGGTTTTAGTGTGGGAAATAATTCGTCTCCCACCAGGATTCGCAGTCGCTTCTGATCATGATCAAGACTGGAAACTTATGTCTGGGTAGCTCCTGCCCAAATATGACAACAGTATTCCATTTTTTTGGTTTGGTCTGGTTCGTATAAAGTTAAAGGATAGCATGAGGAGTTGGTTACTTACTGAAGCGGTATAGAGATCTGATCATTTTATCTGCATCATTATGGGTGGATCGTATATGGTAATTCCACTTGCGGTCGGCTGTGAGTGTGAGGCCCAATATCATCTTGAGGCAGGGGGACTCCTCGATGGAATATTCATTCATCGTGACTGGCCGTAATTCGGGCTCTGATCGGCGGTGTTATAATGCAACCAGTTTTGTTTTAGAGGCATTAAATATAACAGCCAGTTTTTCCCCACTGAGAAGTTAGTGTTAGAACGGAAGAGAGGACATCTGCCAATCTCCGATCTACAAGACATCGTCATAGACATTTACAAATGATCGGAGTGTAAGCTGAGATTATTTATGGAAATCGGAACGAGGTTTGGTCCGATAAGCGAGCCCTGGGGGATGCCTTCGTTGACCGTCAGGGCCTTGAAGGACTGGCCGTTAATAACTACATTCAGGGATGTGCCTGTTAGGAAGTATTTTATAATAGAGAAAACCCTCCCAGTGATGTCCTAGCTGGAAAACTTGTGTAGCGTAACTTTGTGTCACACCTTGTCGAAGGCCTCCGAGATATCTAATGCTATGGTTCTTGTGGTATGTGTCATCAATTCTAATTCTGTGTGTAATTATACTTATGACGTCAGCAGTGGATCAGGTTGATCGAAACCTATACTGCTCGTCGCGCAAGAGGTTGTAGCTATCTAGGTGCTCGACGACCTTCTTGTTGATTAAGACCTAAATAATCTTACTGATGATACTGAAGAGACAAATGAGTCTATACTGGGACGGGGTGCATCGATTGCCCGCGTTCTTGAAGACTGGGCATACGCTTGCCACCTTCCACGTGCTTGAGAAATATTTCTCCTTCAATTAGAGGTTAAATAACTTTGACTCTATCGGGAATAGTTTGACAAACCTGTTGTCCGAGATAATTTTTTTTAAGAGAACGATTTTATAAATGTCAAGCGACTATAGTACTGGCTACTAAGTCAATGATGACAAATATTTCGTTATAGGGAAACGGTTAATATTATCATTACCATTATACTAATGATAATTTGTTATTACCATTATACTAATAACTCATTAATACCGATACAGCGGAAAAATAAATAAATAGAAATAAAATATATATATATATATATATATATATATATATATATATATATATATATATATATATATTGCGGGTTGCAGTTTTTCTTTAAGCTGGTTGCCAACCAAGGTTATAAGCCCTGTCTTCCCTCCTATTCAACCCAGAGAAGAAAGATTCATACCTTTTCCCAAGCATATTTGCGTAACTGAATCAAACGAATTCGACGATTTATCATTCCTAGCCGATATCCATTACACCACAACACACATCCTTATTTTTTAGGGTAGTTAAGGAAAAATAGGGTAGTTTATTTCCTTTGTAGCTCAAAATTAAATAATTAGGGTTCATATTTCAAATATTGGTGATTCAGTGAGCATGGGCGACGTCCTAAAATATTTAAATGAATTGATGTTAACTGGATATGTTTCTGTTTATCGTGTACTCTGTAATCTTAGATGGCGTAATACATCACATTATCCTTATCATAAATTCTGCCTTTCCTCAAAGCGTCCGCAAGTAAAAATATATATTCTTGTCAAATCGATAAAAGTGACACCTGCATGGTTTCATTCCTATCATTTTTAATAAACATGCTATCCTTTCTGCCTCTCGGGATAAAAGCTTTAGCATGAGAGAATGGAAATAGGCTTAAAATAACACCTTTTTTTCTAATTCTAGAAGAATATATGTAATAACTTTTTTCTTTACCTTCAAAAGACAAGCAAAGTATTTTAGTATTTTGTATCCAAAATTATATATATATATATATATATATATATATATATATATTCATATATAAAACAAATATACAAAAACAAAAGTTTAATGATTTAATTGGCGAGAAATCCATCGTCGCAAACAATTCAAATAATATACAAAAACCCCGAACCTGTTATGAATGAAAAAATCCTTGTTTTTATAAATTTCTTTGCATTAGTTCTTATTTTACTACAAGCTTTCGTCTGTTCCTACAGACATCTTTAAATATGGAATAGATGCTGTTTTGTTTTTTACTCTCAGTAATAAGAGGACAACGAAAAATATATGTATTGTTGTATCTGAGAGTAAAACAAGAACAACATCTATTCCATACCTGAAGATGTCTGTAGGAACAGACGAAAGCTTGTAGTAAAATAAGAACTAATGCAACAGAAATTTATAAAAACAAGGATTTTTTTCATTCATAACAGGTTCGGGGTTTTTGTATATTATATGAATTGTTCGCGACGATGGATTTCTCGCCAATTAAATCATTAACCTTTGTATTGGTTTTTTTATGAATAATTCATGAATTTGTAAATTAATTGCACCTTTATTGAAATATATATATATATATATATATATGTATGTATGTATGTATGTATGTGTATGTATGTATGTATGTATGTAAGGGCTTTATTTGTTACTGCGAGGTTTACTTAGGATAAAGCAGTTATCGAACAATTGAATTTTATATTCCCTTACATATAAGGGAGGAGTTTTAGCGTAAACCACCGCAGATGTATATGTGTAGAATCCACCTTGATCAATAAAACAACTAGAGAAGTATTTAAAATGCAATGTGCGAGAATTTTAAATGAAATAGAATTAAGGATGGGGAACAATAAAAGAACAGGAATTAAGACAACCGAAGATGACGATTGATATTATATCTGAAGTTTTGAAAATCAACGTTAACTGGAATGTAAGAAATCGGAAGAACGCTCCACAAGTGAAAAGTGCGAGAAAAGTTAATGTCAAGAGAGAACTTACAATTATATCTAGCCATTTCAAGTGTAAAAGAATGCAATCTTTCAGCCTATGTATTCCTGTGCTTACGTTCATAAAGTCTAGAGAACAATTATCTTGAAAATATTTATAGAAAAGGCACGTGAAGTAACGTTACGGCGGTGGGAAAGTGACGGCAATCTCCAATGCTTGGATGATTGGTAGACTTGTAATGGTCTAAGATAGATTCTGCTGAGAAAAAGTATATTGCAGTTCAAGTGCCAAGATACTCAAGAGACAATTCTATATATTTCTTTTTAAAAAGTATAAAACTGATTATATTATTATTATTATTATTATTATTATTATTATTATTATTATTATTATGCGTTTACCAAACAATAATCAAGAACTATCAATTGCATTATTATATTTTTTTTGTCTGAGCAATTCACTCCTAAATATGATGTTGGATGAGATTCGATGTACTTGGGGAAAGAAAAAGAAATGAAAAAACTATCTCGCCTTCCTTAATGAATTTAATAACAACATTAAGAAATTAATCCGTGAATTTTAGAAGGTTAAAATAAAAATAAATAGATATAATATGTCCCGATTATTCAACTAAGCATGCTTGAATGATAATAAGCTTCCTGAACAGATATATATATATATATATATATATATATATATATATATATATATATATATATATATATATATATATAGAGAGAGAGAGAGAGACATATATAAGAAATATATAGAAACACACACACACATATATATATATATATATACATGTGTGTTTTTGTATGTTTCTATATATGTCTGTGTTTGTATATATATATATATATATATATATATATATATATATATATATATATATATATATATATATATATATATATATATGTATGTATATAGCGCTTTCTTTGAAGTTCTTGGAACCATTAAGCAATCCTTGCCATTGGGTAGATAATATCCAATCATTTCATCATGACCTGTCAATATATGTTATCAATAGCGATTTACTTTCAGAACCCAACAAGGTAAGAAATGGTGTCAAGTAAAGTGACTTTGTAGATCCTACATATATTCGATATATATTTGATCTGGTGAAGTATTGAACATCCGACGCTTCCATGCTAAGTCCGAGTTCTCATCCAAAACTTTCTATATGTCAATGACTCTTACTTGGTCACTCAAAAAGAACATGAAATGCAGGGTTTGATGGATAATCTTTCCCGTTCCTGAAAATCTTTCAGCTTCACTATGACAGTGATCACCTTCCAACCTGCTCGGATTTCACTTTAGATCGAATCATCAATATTTGTGGATGATCATAAACTGAAAGTGGTAGATAAATTCACATGCACTAGAAGAGCAGTAAACACACACACACACACACACACACTGCACATTTGACGAGGATATACCGGCTCGTGTATAGAAAGCAACTGACGCTTTTGCAGCTCTGAAAGTCAGGAATAGTAGTTTAAGTCTCATAATATTCAAAGAAAGACGTCACTTAAGAATAACCAACATCAAATGGAATGTTATATAGGCAGTTTACTCAAATTATACATCTAAAGAATGTTTTGCTGTAAATATGACAAGATTGGAGAACGGTTACTGACGAATCAAATAAAAGAATCATATGAATATAAAACATTACCAAATAATAAAACAAAATCACATTACCGGAAGACTTCCAAAAACAGCAGCAAATAGAATGGGTAGCAGGTGATTAGAAGGGAAAATAATGATATAATCAAGGTGTTGACTTTTCCAACTTCATTACACAAAAGTTTAGGTAAGAAACTCCCATCGGTAATAAAAAGTGCTATAACAGATGATGTATTTGGAAGAGCTTATTTTCTTAAGAAATAATTTAAGGGAAAGAATATTAATTCCAGCCGACAATAAAGCCAGCTGGTCGATCAATTAATTCCGACTGTTTTCAATGTGGAAATGGCTAATCGTACTACTGACATAAATATTTTCCCTCGGCCAGAACAATTTAAGCTTACTAAGCACTGTGCTCATGTGTATTGAAGTTGTCAATTTAAAAATATTCAAAAGATTTATAAGAATTTAAAGTAATAAACAATTAAAGAAGTATACTTGGAATTTAATGTTTTTCTGATTTTTAACTTGTTTTCTTAATGGATTTTTCATGTCAGTAAAAATTATTTTACACTGTCAGCAGAATTTCTCTATTCTTCCTTTAATGTCTGTAAAAAAAATAGCATCATTCCGAAACATTTTATTCTTACTAATATGCATTTTATATAATATACAAGTATTTCTTTTAATAAAATATTCATTGTATTATTATTCAGTTGTCACAATATTTTATGATGCAATCACAACAATTTTATAATAAGATACATATCAGTCAAAATAGATACATATCAGTCAAAAACGTTGATAACCGTAACAATGTATAATTTTTTTAAATGATTTGATACTTTCTTATAAAGAGGTGGAACTCATTCATTATCTCATTTTAGGTCCAAAGAGAAAACATCGGACTTTGCGTTTGCTAATTTGACGCTTTTTATGTAGGGCTATTATATATAAGAATATAAGTATTATATGAACAAATCGCAATAAATTAATAGATAGGTAGAGATCTAACTGGCATGTGCTTAAGCAAAATGGTAAACATATGTCAAAATTTAAATTTAGGCTTGTTTTACACATGAGCCAAAATGTAGACTTCAGACTAGTTTACACATACGTCAAAAGATAGACATCATTCTGATTTGCCCTGAGGTCAAATTTGGTCATAGGGCTGATTTACACACGAGCCAAATGGTAGAAATGTCTGATTTACACATGAGCCAAAAAGATGGGCATAGGTCTGATGATATATATATATATATATATATATATATATATATATATATATATATATATATATATATATATATATTTAGGGAGCAATTTTTCATTAATGCATGTTTCATTAAATAATATAGACAAGTTTTGTCTATCTACTTTTAAATAAGTTCCTTTCATATTGTCTAATAAGCTTAATCACATTATCATTGAAAGACGAAAGGAAAACATCTATTGTCTATATTATTTAATGAAACATGCATTAATATACATATATACATACATACACACACACACACACACACACACATATATATATATATATATATATATATATATATATATATATGTACAATTTAGCCGATACTTTTTTGCCTATTTTAGCATATTCTGATTCAATAACAATAGGACATGAAATTAAGATCAATTTCTTTATCCTGCTTCATAAGAGTTTCTCCTTAACCTTCGCTCGACAGACAGTTACATAGTTACATACATTAAACAATTGAAGAAACTAGACAGTCTGTTAGATTGTTACACAAATTCGCTTGTTTTTTTTTATAATGTATTTGTACACTTATTATTTATTACTAGCTCTGAGGAGGAATCATTCTACAATGTCTTTGCCTTCATTTACGTCTTCCTGCTATACGATTCACTAATTGTTCAATGCTTCGACAACAGAAATAACTAGATTCTTACTTGAAAAATTTATCAAATCACGTTTTAAGCTCCAGATCGTTGTTGAATGATGCATCCATCCAATTGTTAGAAAGCAACCTATAAGGGTTGTAGTCCGAAGGGGCTAAATGATGTGTGTGGAAGAACTTCCTAATGAGCCCTTTAATTGCATGTTTGGTCATGTTAGAGACGTGGGGGCAAGCATTGTCATGTCGAATAATCTCAATGTATCACTGGTCAGGTCTTTTCAGTTGAATTGCCTCTTTGAGCCTGGTCATTTGTTCAACATACACCTTAGCATTGACCGTTTTGTTACTTTGAAGCATTTCACTTTCGTCCACAGCACAAATGTCTTGAGAAACTTTGGCAGCTTTGTGGCCTTTATTAAAAGCAAAGATGATATCAAACATGCTAATTTTTGTCTACTTGCCATTCCATGTCAAAGGGGTGGCTAATCTGATATAAAATTTTAATAACGTCAAACATTTTAAAAGGATGAACAGATTACTAAGAAGTAAATAAATGCCACGAAGGATTATTCCTCAAGATCATTCACAGAACATCAGGAAACAAACGAAGGAATATATGCATATAACAACCTACTAAATGTATTTATACTGACTAAAATTCCGCTTGCACGCGATTTATTACACTAATATAACACACATAGTTAAAATTGTTAAAAGTTTCCTCGAAAGCGCTGGTAATCAATAAACTTTTAGACATGTTTTACATCCTTTAAGTAAAGAAAATAAAACATTTGTACGTATACAAGAAAAACATAATAAAAACAAAACAAAAGAAACTTGTCATCCTCTTTGAATGACACACACGCATACAAACACACACACATAGACACACACACATACGCATACAATCACTCACGGACGAACACACACACACAAACATACAAACATGCACGCATACAAACGCTCACACGCACGCACGTACACTAACCCACACTAACACAGCACACAGCACACAGACACACTGACGCACTCATACGCGCGCGCATACACACGTACGCACACACACGCATACAAACACACACGCACACGCGCGCACTTACACAACCTCCACACACATATGCACTCACACACACGTATACAAACACACACACACATGCACTCTCACGCACAAGCATACAAAAATTTACGCACGTACACACACCTATACAACAAACTCAGACACAAGCACGCACTCCCAGACTCACTCACATCAACCGACACACGCATGAACAGGAATTAATATCGCAAGACGCTTTGACGAAACGTAATATCTTTATAAAATACAAGCGATAACTTTGTGTTTAAGTACAAAAAGTCTATTTGCTAATAAACTATAGATGAATTCTGCACATCGATGCATTGGGGTTTGTGGCCACCATTCCTCTTAAGAATATGCCTGAGCATGCCAATTATTGTTCATTGTTCAGTGCAGACATTCAATTGTGCCGTTCGCTTCGATGACATATTCATGATTTACGTGTTGGAAATGAGTGTACATATGCACCATAACGTCTCTGTGTGTAATGATTATAATTTTTACAGAATTTTTGGATGGGTGCCTGTTATTTCGACAATGTTACGTATTTGTAGTTGTTCACTTTATGTCAGTACTTAATTATTTATATTCCGTTTTATGAATGATTGCAAGGGTGCAAGGAATGTAAATTCAATTATGAAAATATGATAAAATTTTATTCCACATGTGGGAGTTTAATCGTATTTATTTTTTTATAAAAGAATATCTGACATGTTCATATAAAAATAAGAACCTTCCACACTACTCTCTTCCACCTTGCATAGCTGATCCAATAAAATCGTTAATTCGATCCAAATTCGTCGATGTAAAAACAATTCATCAATCTACGAAAAAAGGATAAAAATAAATGAATCCAATGAAAGAAAGGTGGCTTTATTTCAGAAATATAGTTGTTATTTGCTAATGAATTACTAATTCCATATAAATCTATTTAAAAAAAAGAAGTTATACAGGAAATATATTTCATTAATGAAAAAAAATTTCAAATAAGATATATATTGATGTAATTAGCGTTAATAATAAGACATGAAAAACGTATATTATTTTTAAAAAGAAATAGAAAATTCAAAATAAAGAAAAGTTATTCTGAATTTCGTAAGTGAATAAATTTTCTAATAATTTCGTTAAAGACTTTTCTCTTTTCGATATGAAGCGCTAAAGCATAATTATTTATATATCTTCATTATGTTGCTTTTTTTTGTCGTAACACTAAAGTCTTTTTTATGATCCCCGACCGTTAAATTAACAGCATGGATTGGAAGCAAAAAATTAGCTCTTAACGAGATTGAACCTAGCATCTGTTACCCTTAGGATCATGTAATTTTCGTAGCCTAATCTACATCGCCTGACATTATCAGCCTACCTGATATGATTTTCGCTGTTTGGCCCCCTATCTCCGTTTTTAAGAAACTGCCTGACGATTTCTACTGATTTCATGATCTAATATTCTTCTCCGGCATTTAGGAGCCAACCGGATATGAATTCTACTGGTTACCTTTCTTAGTCTAATGTCTAACTTCTTACTTAAAGATCCGGCTAAGATTTTATAAATTTCAACTGACAGTAGTACTGGCTGCTCCATCTGTGAATGCTAAAATTTCCCTTATAAGGAAACGGCTAATATTCCCATTAATATTAATATGAATCATGATTGTTCAGTTATTGTAGCTTAATCTATATCACATCTCGTCGAAAACTGCCGGATATGATTTATATTATTTGGCTTTCATAGCCTAAACTTAATCTCCTGTACGAAATAGTCCACCTAACATGATAACTGCTGATTAGCTTTCGTAGCTTAATCTGTGTCTCCTGTAATACAAACCTACCTGATGTGATTTCTACGGATTGACTTCCGTAGTCTTATCACTAAAGTGGTCTGCACATGACATATTCATTCAAGGGTATAGAATTTGATTTCAAATACAGGTGTTAGCTAATTTTTGCTTTTCTTAAACTATGCTGGCTATTTACCAGTCGCAGTATATAAAATATTACAATAAATTCAGTGCTAAAGAAGAAACGTCTAGTAAACATTAAAATAATAATATCTCATCAAAAAATATCAAACTACTCTATTTGCATAATTTTCTAGGCAAGAAACTACCACGCAATGAGAGGTCCTTTCATTGAAATGTTCTCAACGTAAATATTTTAAAAATAACAAAATATTGTAGTGCGGATATAATTTTAGAACAGTGAAAATATTATAAAATGTTGTCGCAGGTTATGCGTTTATTTCCTAATGTGTAACAAACTGAAATATCTCAACGTGTGTGCCTATTCTTCTCCTTATTATTATTATTATTATTATTATTATTATTAGATGTTGTAACATTAACACTACCACTATATATTATTTTCGTAATTTTATTATTTATATGAATGTTGTTGTTATTATTATTATTATTATTATTATTATTATTATCATCATCATCATCAATATTGTTATTATCAATATTATTCTATCATTATTATTATCATTATTATTATTATTATTATTATTATTATTATTGAATTGAAATTGCAACAATGTTTGCGTTATTCTAATTCATGTGATTGAATATGAATTCATATTGTTTCGATTATGAATTGGTTTCTAACTTCGATGCTTAATTATTTAAATTCTAATTCCGTAATTATTTTAACTGTCATCGCTACCATCTTTCCTCTCACCATCACAACTTCCTATCGACGATTGTCATCATTGCGACCATTGCAATTTTTAATTCCTTTATGGTTATAGTCATAATAATTTCTATATCTCCGCGTATGTGTCCAATTTTTTCCACGCATGTTTGAATGTTTGAGTATCGTCAGTAAGGCTACCATTTTTCATTCAATGTTATCCCAAAAAACAAAAACAAAAAATGATAATACAAAAAAGAATAACTGTGAATTTCAGGTCGGACATTTTATGCTCAATTATTGTGCATCATTATTTCGTACAGTTTTTTTTTCTCTCGTAAATTTGTCTTTAGCAAACTCTGCTGAGAAAGTCTGTGTTTCTGCATGTGCAATTATACGCCTCTGGTCTGCCTAACGAAAACGACTGGGATTCGATTATTGATCTTTGTATTCTCAATGATCTATTATATTTTCAATGAGAAAATTCCGTTCTTAATTCATGACCGAAAAGGAAACACATTGAGAATAACAATATCGTCAATATTGCATGATTCCAATCATAATAAGCATGATGCTTAATTTGAGAAGAGAATTCAGATTCCAAGCACTACGAAAAAATATAGAATACAAATTATTTAAATAAAAGAAAAATAATATAACTTTTGGCTTGATTAAATATGTTTATGTATTTTGTATGCTAATGAATTTCCGCATCAGATTAAATTAAGAATGAAACATTTTTATATGTAGACATATATACTTTTTAAAACATTCCTCAGATATCGCAAATCAAGAACAGAAAAAAAGTAAACAGTTTATACACCTGTTAACATTTAACTCTTAAACGGCGGGAAAAAGTTGCACTGACGGGCACTATTAAACAAAGGAAACTGAAAAATTCATTTTTAAATCGCAAAATAACTCATAGTTTAAGAAAAAGGAAATAAAACAAACCGTCCTGATTATGACGATAAACTACATCCGCGTCCTGGGTAAGACGATAAACTAAGTCCAACAGCAAGGCCTCTGATCAAGAGGTTTTGAGGAGAGTGGAACTACATCTTTATTCCTAGATCCACCCTGATTCGGCGTTGTAGCACCTGTTAGGGTCCCAGGTATGGGCAAATACTTAACTCCAAACTGGGGTCAAAACTCTATGAAAGTGTAAAAATAGGTCTTAATACCAGAAATACTTTGTAAAAAATTATCAACAACAATAAATTTTTGAAGAAAAAAAATTATTACCAATATTACATTTTTGGAAAAAAATATTACCAGCAATAAAAATTGTCGTCATTAAATAACGTATCGAGGTTGATATGCCGTAAAACAAAACAAACCAAAGCCAATAAAACAAATTTAGCATCCCGAAACTTAATATTTTTAAAAGTATGATACTACGTGAAGCATTCTATGTATAACTCTGTTGGGCAATTTTTGCTCCAAGTTGTACCCATTTGTCACGTTCTTTATCTTATGGAATAGGAATGCAAAAATAACACAATCTTTGGCGTTTTCTTCCACATTCATTTGCAGACAAATACTCCAGGACACTTCATGCACCCAATAATCATTACTCTCCTGTGTTCTACCAATTTACACACGCATCATTAATGACGTCCGTATCTTTGCGGAAACCTTAAATCATCAATTGATAACATCCACTGACTTCTAGTGAAACATCAGTTGATGATACCCGCCGTTTATTTGTAAGAAATGTTTACTGCATTTGATGGTTATATGTTATATATAATAAACAGCTTAAATTTTACTTGTAAATGTTTAGAGCAATGTATTTTTTGCAATAGCAAGGCCAAATGTATAAAAGAAATGCCTCAAATTTGTCTATGTATATGGAAGGCAAAATATAAGTAATTATTTTTATTTGAAATATATTCGTCTTATATGCCATCAAAAAAGTACTCGATCATTTAAATCGTAGTCGCTTCAAACGAAATATACATAAAACAATAGGAAATCGATCATTCTGATACAATTCGGTCATAAACTCGAATCCCATCGGTGACTATTTTATATGAAATTAATTTGTATATCTGATGTTTGTTCTTTCAATAGAGAAGTAAAAGAAAAATAGCAGTAAAACTGAAATATGTTCTCCCATTATTGAAATGAGATACAACTGACCTTTATTAATTTATTCGGGCCTTTTTAACTTTTATCTTTTTTTTTTTTTTGCTTTATTATGTGATATCTTGTTTATTTTAGAATATTTTCCTACTGACAACAGATACACCACAAGCGCAGAAGTTCAAAGTAAAATATATTTTACAGTCCGAATAAATAAATGAAAGTCAAAAGTAATTTTTAAATTTAAATAATCATATAAGAAAAGATACATATGTCACTTCATGACTGCTGTTGTCAATGCTTCTCTTTCAGTATTATAATCTCATGTTTGTTCTTTTTTATATTAATATATTTCTCATCATGAGACAGGCGCTGTTCACATATCTAGCTTCAGTATACTCAAGTGTTTTTTTTTTCATTCAAAGGAATTTCAATATAAAGACTTTAAAAATATTTTGAAGAGAATTAGTGTCTTAAGAAAATCATGACAAATACAAAATAATAAATATATCCATGTATATTAGTCATTTTTTATTCAGTATTTCTTTTATCCGTAATTTCCTAGCAAATTGCTTTGCAAATGATGTAACGTTTATGGCGGTCCACAGGCGAGAATTACAATACCAATGTCAGCTGCAATAATTCTGTTCCGTCTATGCAAGGGTGAGCAAACGTCCTGGGTCAATTGGGAATAGCACCTTGTCAAAATGGAGATTATTCTGTCAATATGTCTTCTTTCATTTTCCTTTTGCTGTCGTTAAATTTTATATGCTTCAAATGCAGAACATTCTAGCAGCCGATGACGTCATTCCGATTCAATGTATATGTAAGTTAAGCGAGTAAGATGATTCCAATTTGAGGATTATTTCTGTGGCATTGGTTCCCAATATATGATTTTTAAGAAATTTTACTTTTCATAAATTCTTCTTGTTATTCTATTAGTAAATTAATTAGGACAAAATGCCATTACTTTAAATAAATAACAGAAGATTCCGTTTTGTTGCGAGAAATGGCGGAAGAAAAAGATTTATTACAGACCATGTTTGGTTATAGTGAGAAAAAGAAAGCTCACATAATAAGAAAGAAAGAAAGAAAGAAAGAATGCGAGGGAAGAGAGAGGAGTTGATACTCATGTATTTTTCGTCTGCTACAAGGAAATAGAAAACTTTGTCAGTTTTGAATATTTTAATTTGTATCAGCTTACTTTTTAAATGATGACCGGGGTGGGGGTGACATTTTTGTTTGTTATTTAAATCTGTTAGATTTTTAAGCTGAAATATTTTTCGATGCAATAGTGATATTTCCATCGATATTTGATAGTCGTGGAACTCACCAGGAGCTTATTCACTCATTAAAATAAGAATTAAGATTCATCAGAAAAATCACATAGGAAAACCGTGAAGTTTTCATGGGTACTGATTATTATTATTATTATTATTATTATTATTATTATTATTATTATTATTTATTTATTTATTTATATGATTTGGTATAATTTGTGGGTCCCAGTTTTTTCTATATCTACAGGTAAATAGAAAAAACTAGGACCCGCAAATTATACCAAACTTATTAAAGGATACTCATCCTGAACAAATGTCAAATTTTTATGTTTTTTACTATTATACTCAAAGATAACAATACAATCCTTGTAAATTGATAAATGTTAGTGTATAAAGTTATTGGGTGTCTAGATAGAAAGAACCCTCTTAAATATACTGTAGTACTGGAGATTAAATTGAAACCTTTTATTAGTTACTAAATGGCAAATTACGATACCAAAAATCGCCATACAATTATGGGGAATTAACGTCAAATCATTAAATACCTTAAACGAACACAACAGGTTTCATTAACAATGAGGCTTGACAACATAGAAAGTATTTATGCTTCTATAGCTTAAAATTATTTGAAGCAATTTTCAACTTTTCTCCTTGGAGGTGGCCACAACGAATTGTAAGAATTAAATAAGATACTACGCCTGTACTAATGTATCCGTGATGGTTGGTTTTATTTGCTGTATTGCGTATCCATGTTTTCGAGATTAATGAAATACTCGTACATACAAATATATATTACGAATCACACATACCGAGACTTGACATGACAGAACTTTTGCTCTACAAATGATT
This sequence comes from Acanthosepion pharaonis, assembly GCA_903632075.3. NCBI lineage: Eukaryota > Metazoa > Mollusca > Cephalopoda > Sepiida > Sepiidae > Acanthosepion > Acanthosepion pharaonis. Next base: position 1,148,889 of record CAHIKZ030004263.1, read on the forward strand.
ACTAAGAATACAATGGAGTGAATACGTGAGTAACGAAGAAGTACTAATGGAAATTTAAACAAAATGGATGCTTATACCTAGAATTAAAAAGGGAAAAATTTCAAATTTCGAGGACACATAATAAGAAAAGACTGCTTGATTAATACAACACATATAGATTCTACTGAAGAGGTTCATAGGAAAACAAGGAGTAACTTGGATGGTGTGTTGATTAGGTTAAAAAGATGAAACTTATTAAGAGCTACAAAATTTAGGTTGTGCACAGCCATCTTTGCCCACGTTCTGAAGAGACTTGGAAAATAAAATAAGAAATTCAATGTAAATATTATTTTCCTAGTGTAATGTAAGATTTTAAGAAAGTTTCGAAATGACAGCTAATATCTTCGTGGTCTTCAAAAATTCACAGATGAAGAACAGGCTTGAGGCAATATGAACGATGCTGAGAATACCATGTGAGCAATGATCAAATTTTAGAGAAAAAAGGAAACAAAAACGTCACCTATAATTATCATCAGAAAAGGACAGTTGAAATTACTAGGTCACATAAAATCAAAAAAATGGACTTAGTAAATTTGACAGGCAAAGTCAAGAGAGACAGAGGAAAAAATCGGATCACCCACATAACGATGATGTATAATTGGGATTAGGAGAGATAGCAAAATGGCAAACTATACACAGGGAGAGCCATGAACACCCACCTCCTGAAGAATTATCAACTTTCATATTCTGCTTTTGTTTTCTTATTACTTTCGTTTATTTATTAGTTACTAATCTATCTGTTCACCTTCCTTGGGACCAGAACCCGTTGGCATGAAAAGTATTCTGAATGATCGCATTCCACTGGGATTATCCAATGTTGGTGAGATCTACCGCGTTTTAATTTTACAGTTTCATTATATCAGCACGCAAAATCTAAAAGTCTTCTCATAGTTTCATACGGCTGGGGTTTGAATTCAGCGTTGATCTTCTTCTAGATCTGTTGCCAGGCAGACCAAAGGTGCCAAATCTACACGTTTATTAATCCATAGCTGGAAGGATAAGAGATGGAATCTAATTTTTCTATGCGAAAGTGGGTGTAACAATCTCGACCATAATTTGAAGTCTGCTCACCGATTTCTCATCCTGGGCTACTAAACATTACAATACTGGCATGACCATATTTTTAGTAATAGTAACGATATCACCAACATTCCTCTTGCTGTTAAACAAATTAAGGCTGATGACAAGCATGTAATAATTATGTTAAACATCATCTGTGTTATCTTTCTAGTAGGATGCTTTGTTAGTTCGAAACTTATTCAGAAATCCTGGAATGGTTGATGCAATCATTTTTCAAATAGAATCCGGTAATTTCAACCACAGTGAGAAAGTATCTTAATGTAATTAAGCTAAAAATTGTTCAGTAATATTATCTCATTATTACGTTATTCATTAAGATATCTGCTATCAACGAGAAATAACAAATGTATGTTACTCTGAAATATGAAAACAAAGAGAGTTTAGGCTTCAAAATGTCTGTTAATAAAAAATATTGTAGCAAAATTGTACTAAAAAATGGCTTCAAAACTGGACGAGTAATACTTTTTTTGATATATATATATATATACAGTTATCTCATATATATATATTTGCATATATATAAACATATATATATACATATATGTTTACATATATATATATATTTTTTTTTCATATATATAAATATATATATATTTACATATATGTTTACATATATATATATATATATATATATATATATATAGTCTCACATTCCAGCTTTTGAGAGAATTAAAATACATTTTCACGTCTTTATAGATGAATTATGTCCCATCCTATAGTCGTATTTATATATATATATATATATATATATATATATATATATATATATATATATATATATATATATATATAGAATCTCACCAGTGACGAGTAAAATGTTAATGAGTATCGCAGAATGATAGACAAACCCGGAACGTAAAACTACGATTTAAATACATTTTAATATTATTCGTTTTCCTTTTTAAATTTTAATTGTATCGTAATTTCTCGTTTCCTACCAGTTGGTCTCTCCTCGGCGATTCTTGTTAACATTTTACGAGTCGCCAACGATTCTTCTGATGAGATGTTGGCCGAAAAATTTTACCTTTTTGAGAAAAATAATATGCGGTTTTGTCTGTTTGAAACTATTTGTAAGTACTATTTTATCAGACATTTAAATAGCTATCTTTCTATCTCTCCCTTTTCTATCTATCTATCTATCTATCTATCTCTCTCTCTCTCTAATATATATATATATATATATATATATATATATATATATATATATATATATATACAGTAGCGTCCAAAACTAAGGGACAAAATTTTAAAACCTAATATTTGTTAGAAATAACAACTGTGAAAAGCTGAAATTTTGACAACTGGTAGTCGTTATCATCCATAATAACATACTAAAATTTGAATCATTTGCAAAGGATAGAAAAAGAATTATAACAATTATTTATTTATTTTCAAATTTGGAACGTCCAAAAGTAAGGGACAAAATTGAGAAAAACAATGTAAACGGCAAAAAAAAAAAAACAATAAAAATACATGTACAATCAATATTTAGTAAATGAGCCCTTGCTCTCAATGACAGCTGCACATCTTCAACTACAAGAACGAATCAGTTCTTGACAATCCTCGATACTAATTTTAGACCATTCTTCTTGAAGCTTCACCCACAAATCCTCCGTGTTAGTGGGATTTCTTTCCATAACTTTCACTCCTAAGGTCTTCCAAAGATTTTCTATTGATTTAAGTCAGGACTTTGGTGGCCAATCCATAATTTCCAAATCTTTTTCGCTAAGGTAACTCATTACCACCTTTTGCCTTTGTGAAATGGGGGCATTATCTTGCATAAAGGTAGCCCTATCGAAACCTGAATTCTGTATGATTGGCACAACATGATCTTGAACAATGTTTTTATGGATCTGCGCGTTTACACGAGTTTGTAACCGGACAAGAGGCGTTGTACCTTGGCTAGAAAACATTCCAAATACCATGACGCTTCCGCCCCAAACTTGATACAGTTTTTTAGTACACTTTGCACTTAATCTTTCATCAATACGTCTCTTTACATTGTTTTTTTCCATCATTTCCAAATAAATTAAACTTGCTTTCATCACTGAAAATACTTTTGCCCAATTCTCATATGTCCAAATTACATACCTGTTTGCAAACTCTAATCTCTTATTTCTTATTCTTCGAACTAACAAGTGGTTTCTTCCTGGGGTTCGATTAAACAGCCCTATTTTTTTGCAGTCGTCTACAAACAGTCTGTCTTGACACATTAACACATGAGGTACTATTCATAACCCTTTTTAATTTCTGTAAAAGACTTAAAACGGTCCTTTAATGACATACGCTGCATTATTCGATCTTCTCTTGCCGAAGTTTTGCGGGGTCTGCCGGTTTTAAAAGCACTAACTAACAGTATCATTGTAGGATTTAACAACCCTAATGCCTACAACACTCTTGAACGTTTCACTTTTCTGAAATCTCTCTAATGGTGTGCTTTGTGGGTGTAGCTTCACAATAGCTTGTCTCACAGAGTAATCAAGTTTTTGTCGTTTCGCCATGGTGCCGGCTGATGCAACGTTTACAAATGACTAAGTAAGACTTATTATTTAGAGGAAATCAAAAAAATTGAATATAGCATACTGTTTACATTGTTTTTCTCAATTTTGTCCCTTACTTTTGGACGATTGTATTTTGAAAATAAATAATTGTTATAATTCTTTTTCTATCCTTTGCAAATGATTCAAATTTTAGTATGTTATTATGGATGATAACGACTACCAGTTGTCAAAATTTCAGCTTTTCACAGTTGTTATTTCTAACAAATATTAGGTTTTAAAATTTTGTCCCTTAGTTTTGGACGCTACTGTATATATGAGAAGGAACTGGTGAAAAAAATTACGCCCCGACCCATTTACCAAAATCTTACCAAATGAACAAACAAAAATTTTAGTGGCGTCTGCATTAAACGTATAATTATCAGTAAAATAAAATAATATATAACATTATATATATATATATATATATATATATATATATATATATATATATATATATATATATATATATATTATTTTGCTCTCATTGAGTATCAAACGAAGCTTATTATCAATAGACAGATAGATGACTTAAGGAACCGTTTTACCTTAGCGAGATTAATCATTTATTTTTTTGTTTTTCATTACAGGATATATAGATTTCCAATCATGTTTGCTTCCTAAAATGAACAAGATTCGTCCGTAGTTAAATATCATTAATTGAAATTGATAAGAAATATCATTGAAACCATTTTTTATTTATCTCTCTGACATAAACATTTTTTTATTGATTATATAAATGTATAATTTTATCACGTACTGATCTACGTCTGTCTAGCTAAGTTGGACAATAATTACTAAATATTTTTTATCCAAACGGTGTGCTGATAAATATAAAAATTAAACAAAAATGATCAATTCATTTCTTTAAAATATTGTTTTTATACAGGAAATACGTGAACGTAATTCCCCAATGAAAACGTACTAATGCGCACATATAACAGATGTCTATAAAGAGCATGATATTTGGAATGTAAATACATATACCTTACCTGCAATTAGTGAAATAACAGGATAAATTCGGCTCTCTAGATTTAGATGGTGGTTAGTCAAGGATAGTGGTTCCCAAATGATATGGCGCGTTTCATACGTGTGACGTAAGAGAATAGCAGATGATACGGGATGATTGAAAGGTGGAATGATTGAAAGACAATCAAAGATTTAGAAGCAGTATAAAAAATTCATAGGCAAAAAATATACATGATTTCAAAATTTAAAATATTATTACGGATTGTTGGTAATTGCATGAATGGGTTCCGGTATAAATAGTTATAAATTCACCAATGTTATAATCGTGATATTTTTGCATTATATCAAATACTAGCAGTAGAGCCCGGCGTTGCCCGGGGATGTAACAGTAAGAGATAGATCAAGTATCGACCATCATAAAGACTGAAAAATAAAATTGACAAAGATTATTGTTTAAGGTTGACGGACACGCATGTCTTAATTAGTTTTATTGTTTTTTTTTTACGAATTGGTCAAACCCAACCTCAAACAAAAACATTGTTTTCAATCGTTATGAGTCTACTGATTGAATAGAATTTTATTATAAACAATTATCTTGTAAATGGAATTTTTGAAGCATTCTGAATGTAAAAATAAAGAAAAAAAGTATGCAAGACAATAAGAAACACTACCTGCCAAAAAAAAGTGAAGTTTTGTTGAAATCGGTTGAAAAATGTAGGAAATTTGATCCCATATATAAATGAACACACACACACAACCAACCTGCGTTTTATAATAAGTGTAACTTGATAACTTGATATTAATAAGTATAACTCGATATGAGTTGTCCCCCTTTCATTAATGCCTCTTAATCGTGTTTGCAAATTGATTTCATGCAAAAACAATTGTTTTTCCAATTTTTGGCGCTGTCAGAACCACTGCAAGCTAATTTTACATAGTCCTGTGAAGTTTTGTTGAAATCGGTTGAAAAATGTAGGAAATCCAATCCAATATATAAACGTACAGACACACACACACACACACACACACACACACACACAATCTGCGTTTTATAATAAGTAAGATTAAGAATAGAGTAACTAGGGTTCACAAATTGGAGGAGAGAGTTATCAATGATAATGTTCTGAATTCGAATCCGCAGTTATCTCCTTTTAAGTCTCACTCTGATTTTTTTTTCTATTTTTAAATGTACTTTTTATTACATAAAATTAGGTGAGGCGCGATCAAATTTTCATTCAGAAAATGCGGCCCTGAGAAAAACAAGATTGGAAACCACTGGCCTAGACTGAATTCAGAAACTGTGGAGAAAGCAACGTTCATCAACTCTCTCCCGAGAAATCATCGCAATTCTAATAAAGTAAAGAAACTGTATGAATTGAGAGCCATCAAAGCTTCCGTTAAGAAGCGAGCTAGCATTTAAAAAACAAAGGAAGGGGACGTATAACGGTTACAGGGGCAGAATATTTTTTCATTGATTTGCAAAAATA